>APFE030841539.1:225055-271226 GCA_000404065.3 Pinus taeda | reverse complement strand
GTCGTATCTTAGGCTCTATTTTAGAATATTAGTTAGCTAGTTGGTTTGAATAACATTTAATGTAAATGGACACTTGTTATTTAATAAATGATCCATAATTAGAGGTAGTTAGGACATGGAGCTTATAAATAGCTCATTGCAAGAGTGTTTGGTTGTTCGGGTGTAAGCTCTTGCAAATCAATTATGTAATTATTTTTTTCCGATTAATAAAATTATGTGTCTGAGGACACTTCTGCCATTAATTCATGGCTGATAATATTTTTCCTAGATTCCTCTCGTCGAGAGATGTAGGATTGATCTAAAGATCATCCGATTCCGATAAGTATTTATGGAGATACGAATTTATTTTGACTATTGACAAATTATCAAAGTCAGCCAACGACTTATGTAGGCTCAGACGCCCAACAAACACGTCTATTCACCTTTGGTCACTCACTTCTATTTGGATGACTCCTCATTTGGTCACTCACTTCTCATCATATCTCTTCTCTCTCCTGCGCAGAAAGGCTCTCTCTCTCACCTGAGCTGAAATAGGTCGTTCGAAGTCTTGGACTGGTGCACGACGAAGTCTTGGACTGATGCGCGGCGAAGTCTTTGATTGGTGGACGATGAAGTCTTGGACTGATGCGCGGCAAAGTCTTGGACTGGTGCACGACGAAGTCTTGGACTAATGCGCGGCGAAGTCTTGGACTGGTGCACGACGAAGTCTTGGACTGGTGCACGACGAAGTCTTGGACTGGTGCACGATGAACGACTCACCGGTGGAGACTTGACGAGTTCGATCTAGGGTTTGCTGCCCTAGTTTAGGGCTGATCTAGGGTTTGCTGCTGCTGATATAAATCAGATCTTTGTTCTTTTTCTCTCTATTGAATTATTGATGATAAAAGAAGATTTGATCAAAGGGTTTCCCCATATTGGGGTTTGTCCCTGGCTAGCCATCACATCTTGTGTCTCTTGTCTTGGCTTGTTTTCTGTTGATCGTTTAAATGTTCTATCTGCACTTTACTTAATGTACATGTGATTGCTAATCTGTGGATAATAAAAAGAAAGATAAGTAAATTGCTTTAAGCATAGAACATACCACAACTTAACATGGTATCAGAGCTAAGGTGAAGACAAAGCCCAAGCAAGAGCAAGAGCAATCACCTAAGAGAAGGTTGGCAAGGCTATCTGAAAGAAATCATGGGGTCCTCAACACACTTCCCTGTTGAAGACAAACTCCGTGAAAAGTCTGACTATCACGAATGGAAGACGTCTCTCGATTTAACATTAGAAGAACAGGAAGTGTTGGACCATGTGAGAGGCGGAATTGTTGAGCCTCCATCAAATGCATCCGCTGCTGCCAGGAACAAATGGACCAAGGGAGAAGTCAAAGCAAAGAAGATCATTAGGGACGCTATCGACAAATGCTTGGTGGCCTATGTTTCAGAGTTAAACACCTCCAAGGAAATGTACGATAGACTAGTGAGTTTATTTAAAGTTAATGATGCAAATTAAGTCTTGTTTCTTAGAAATAACTTGAAGGAAATTAAGAAAGGCGAAGATGAGAGTATGCAAGCATACTTCTTAAGAATCACCGAGATCAAGAACGATCTCCTATCTATTGGAGAAGTAATTCTTGACAGGGAAATGACACTCGCCACTCCTGGAGGACTACCATCTGAATGGTATATATTTAGGACTACTCTTCTCAACAATAACGTAATTCCTGGATTTGAGGAATTAATGGCCAAATGCATTCAAGAAGAAACAAGGATGGAAGAGCAAGAAATGCCCATACTTAAAGATCATCCCTCTGCCTTTTCTTCTCATACTAAAAGAAGAAACAATTTCGGGGCTAAATTCAAAGGAAAGGTTGGACCAAAGGGTGGAAGAAAATGACGATGTTACAATTGCAATAAAATGGGTCACTATGCAAGGGAGTGCCCTGATAAAAGGGATTCACACCGGGACGTTGATCAAAATCCCTCTTAAGGCAATCAAATGAATGGCAAGTCAAATGGCAGAGGTAAAAGAAGTGCCGAAAATCAAGGAAGAGGACAACCATTCAAGAAGGCAAGAAATTCCAGGTATGAATCTAACGCTGTTGACAATAGGCAAGATGAATATTATCTACTAGCTGCTCTATCTACTACTGCTCCCCCAGACTCACTGGGAAATTGGCTTATTGATAGTGGTGCCTGAAGGCACTTCACTTGTTACAAAGAAGCTCTCTATAATCTGGTAGAGAAAGAAACCGACCTGGAAATTGTTCTTGGAGACAATTCAAAATATCCCGTGAAAGGTGTAGGAAGTGTCACTCTTCAACTAAATCAGGGTAATACCATCCACTTTCAAGATGTATTATATGTACCTGATCTAAAAAAGAACCTAGTGTCCATTTCGGCAATGGAAGACAAAGGCTACAAGGTGGCTTTTAGCGATGGCAAGGTACGTGTATGGAAAAACAATTTTAAAGATGCTTTTACTCTTGGGTTTTGAGTTGATTCATTATATCAGGTCGGAGGAAGTCCGTTTGGTGTCATGACTTTTGACACATCTCTTCAGTCCGAATTATGGCATCGGAGGTTTGCTCACCTTCATTATAATGCTTTACTCGATGTAAGAAAAATGGTAGCTGGGATGCCCAAGTTCAGATTAGAGCAAGAAGGTGTATGTCTAGGATGTGCCGAAGGGAAGCTTAAAAGGGGCCCATTCCCCTCAAGGCAAAGCAAGACCTCCGATATATTGCAGTTGGTTCACTCAGACATATTTGGTATGATGCCTGTGAACTCTTTGGGAGGATATTTATATTACCTCACTTTTACAGATGATTATTCTCGCAAGACTTGGATATATTTTTTGAAAAAGAAGGATGAAGTGTTTTCCTGGTTTCAACACTTCAAAGCATTGATTGAGAATCAAATAAAAAAGAAGATCAAGATCCTAAGGGTTGATAATGGGACTGAATATGAATCCAATGAGTTTCATGACTTTTGCAAAGAGGTTGGCATTGAGACCACTACACCCTATACTCCTGAGCAGAATGGTGTGGCAGAAAGGAAGAACTGTATGATTGTGGAAGCTGTCTGTGCTATGCTCCATGATTAAAGACTTCCGAAGTTTCTATGGGCTGAAGTTGTGAACACCGCTGTATATGTACAAAACCAATGCCCTCATCAAGCATTGGGTTCCAAAACTCCTAAAGAAATGTTCACCGATAAGAAACCTGACGTATCTCATTTTAGAATTTTTGGAAGCCTGATATATTTTCATGTGTTGAAAGAGAAAAGGAATAAATTGGGTGCATCTGGAAAGAAAGGCATCTTTGTGGGTTATAGTGAAAATACTAAGGGCTATAGAATCTATGTCGCTGGTCAAAGGGAAGTCGAGATTAGTCATGACGTCACCTTTGACGAAGATATGGCCCTTAGCAAGGTGGACAATCTTCCTACTTTGAGGAACTCTCAAGAAGCTGACACCACGGAACCAAAAGAAAAAGATGAGGAGACAATGCCTGATGTGGAAGAACCCCTGGATCCTATTGATCCTCCTTCGCTTGAGCCCTCCTCTTCAAGGAAGAGGCCTTCATGGCTTAGGGGGACACTTGATGATGCTGAAGGACACACAGCACCTCGAGGAACCTTCCGTGAAAGTAAGAAACCAAACAGGTATCAGAGATACTTGACCATCATGAGCATGATCATCCAAAATGAGCCTTCATCATTCACAGATGCTGTCAATCATCAAGTATGGAAGGATGCTATGACCGAAGAATATGAGTCTATTATGAAGAACGATGTCTGGGATGTAGTCCCCAGACCCCAGGACAAGGCAGTTGTCACTTCAAAATGGCTTTACAAGATAAAGCATGCAATTGATGGAAGTGCGGAAAAGTATAAGGCTCGTTTTGTCGCTCGTGGCTTTTCCCAAAAGGAAGGTACTATGACGAGATATTTGTACGTGTTGCCCGACATACCACCATCCCCTTGATCATAGCCCTTGCTGCTTCGCAAGGATGGAACCTACATCAGATGGATGTCAAGACTGTGTTCTTACATGGTTCGATCAAAGAAGAGGTCTATGTGGAGCAACTTGAAGGATTTGAGATTTATGATCGAGAATCTCATGTGTGCAGGTTGAAGAAGGTCCTTTTGGGCTAAAGCAAGCACCCCGAGCATGGTATGAGAGGATCGATAGTTACCTGATGAAGCTGAGATTCACTAGGAGTGAAGCCGACCCCAACCTTTACTTTAAGGTTATAGATGACAAGCCTCTCATACTGGTGCTATATGTTGACGACCTCTTTCTAACAGGTGCAGACCCTCTCATTCATGAATGTAAGAAGGAGTTGGCTTCTAAGTTTCGAGATGAAAGACCTAGGACTTATGCACTATTTCCTAGGATTGGAAGTCTGGCAGAAACCAGGGGAGATTTTCCTATCTCAAGGAAAATATATGTTGAAGATATTGGAGAGATTCGACATGGTGGACTGCAAGCCCGTAACTACCCTGACGGAGTTTGACTTCAAGAAGTTAAGTGATAGTGCTGCTGGACCTGTTTTACGAACTACTACCGAGTATCATCAACTCGTTGGAGTATTGATGTTCCTAGTGAACTCCCGTCCAGATATATGCTTTGCAGTCAACACGTTGAGTCAACACATGGTTGAACCTCACCACATACATTGGATTGGTGCCTAGAATATGCTGAGATATCTTCGTGGCACAATTACTTGTGTTAAGATACATTGTCGGAAATGTGAGACTACTTGGATATACTGATGTTGATTAGGCAGGCAATGTGGTAGACCGTAAGAGCACTTCCAGGTGCTGTTTCTCCTTGGGATTTGCTTCGATATCCTGGATGAGCAGGAAGCAGAAGTCTGTGGCTTTGAGCACTGTCGAGGAAAAGTACATTGCTGCTAGAATGGCCTCCTGTGAGGCAGTCTGGTTATGAAAGTTCTTCAGTGAGCTGTTTGGATTTACATTGGATACCATCGTGATCCTATGTGACAACTAGAGCGAGATTCGTTTATCAGAGAATCCTGTATTCCATGATCGATCCAAGCATATCGATATTAGGTACCACTATATTCGTGAAATGGTGCAGCAAGGAGCTATAAGGCTCCAACATGTCGGTACAGATGAACAAGTGGTCGACATTTTGACAAAGCCCCTAGGAAAAGTCAAATTTCTGACTTTCTGAGAACAACTTGGAGTCGTTCAGAGACCCTCTTTTAAGGGTCAAGTATGATGTACTGAGCTTTGGGAGCTCCAGGGTGGCGCAGGGTATTTCTTGGAGCAACATATGAGCACAGGGTAACTCACAATCCCCTGTTGGTGCACTTTGTACAGGGTAAAAGGTTCAACATTCCCTTGACACCCCGTGGCGACTATGGAACAGGATGATTAGTTCTCTTGTGGGCCAGGATGATTCGTTCTCCATGGTGATTGTGGAACAGGATGATTCGTTCTCCTATAGACTAGGATGATTAGTTCTTTGTGGCATCCACTGGACAGGATGATTCATTCTCCTGTGGACAGGATGATTAGTTCTCTTGTTGAGGCATCCTACCCATGCAGTCTGGAACTCATGGGAAGTACCTCTCATCTGATCAATGAGTAGGGAAATGAGGATAGGGACCATAGTAGTTCTATTGATGGACACATCGTTGTATCTACCGTACTCCCTATGCTAGGATGACCTCCATTGGTCTGGGATCAATGATACTGGTCTGGGACCAGTGAGAGTGGTACACCCTCTGAAACTGACTTTGGGTCAGTGGAGGACTTGTCTGGGACCAGTGAAAGTGGTACACACTCCAGACTGACTTCGGGTCAGTGGAGGATGGTATGAGACATCCTCGATCACTTCTTCTTCTTCATAGTTCGAACAGAGCAGAACAGAACAAAGCAGAGTAGAGGTCAAGCTATACAAGGCAGTGCATTTGATGGATGAATAGTAGCGATGGTCATACGTATTGCAGATGGAGTTCTCCCTAGTTGAGAGGGAGTGTTAAAATTGGCAACTAGGGCCAAACTCCATGTGGGTCACCTTATTCATGGCTGATAATATTTTTCCTAGATTCCTCTCGTCGAGAGGTGTAGGATTGATCTAACGATCATCCGATTCCGATAAGTATTTATGGAGATATGAATTTATTTTGATTATTGACAAATTATCAAAGTCGGCCAACAACTTATGTAGGCTCAGAGGCCCAACAGACACATTATTCAGCTTCAACGTTTGGATATAAATACAGGATGACTCCTCCTCATTTGTTCACTCACTTCTCATCATTTCTCTTCTCTCTCCTGCGTAGAAAGGCTCTCTCTCTCACCCGAGCTGAAATAGGTCGTTCGAAGTCTTGGATTGGTGCACGACGAAGTCTTGGACTGATGTGCGGCGAAGTCTTGGACTAGTGCACGACGAAGCCTTGGACGGATGCGTGGCGAAGTCTTGGACTGGTGCACGATGAAGTCTTGGACTGGTGCACGATGAAGGACTCACCGGTGGAGACTTGATGAGTTCAATCTAGGGTTTGCTGCCCTAGTTTAGGGCTGATCTAGGGTTTCCCCATATTGGGGTTTGTCCCTGGCTAGCCGCCACATCTTGTGTCTCTTGTCTTGGCTTGTTTTCTGTTGATCGTTTAAATGTTCTATCTGCACTTTACTTAATGTACTTTGATTGCTAATCTATGGATAATAAAAGGAAAGATATGTAAACTGCTCTAAGCATAGAACATACCATAACTTAACAAAAAAGAACAAGAGGATAGTGGTCCCCATATGAGTGACCTGATGTATGATGAGGAGGAAGGGTTTGAAGAGGAAGGGGATGAACTTGAAGGGAACATTGAAACATTAGAGAGGAAAGCTGCATTGACACCCTTGTGGAACTATGTGACCAAACTTGAAGGGGGAAAGGGTGGTGGAAGCTACAAATTTTTGTGTCCTCATGGTTGTCATGGAGGAAAACCATTTGGTGGTTCATATACCCATGTGAGGAGGCATCTTTGTGGGGTGATGGACAGTGATGATAAAAAAGGGTGTTGTGGGGATACAAATTTGGCCAAACATTTGAGCTAAACAAAGAAGAAAATACATCCAAATAGAGGAGGTTACACAACAAAAAAGCAAGAAACAAAAAACTGAGTCTGAATCAAGTGCAACCTGTAGATTTGGTAGCTCATCTCCTCATGGTACTTTTGTAAGCTCTAGAGGTAAAAGAACAATAGGGGATTTCTTGAATGTTGCTGGGAGGGATGATGTGGATGGAAAGATAGTTCGATTTTTTTGTGCTTGCGGTCTACCATTCAATGTGC
The DNA here is from genome assembly GCA_000404065.3 of Pinus taeda. Classification (NCBI taxonomy): domain Eukaryota; kingdom Viridiplantae; phylum Streptophyta; class Pinopsida; order Pinales; family Pinaceae; genus Pinus; species Pinus taeda. The sequence goes on along the minus strand of APFE030841539.1, from coordinate 263,920 downwards.
ATCGCTCTTCCTATTGGCATGAAATGGTAAAGGCTATCAATGAAGCCCCAATAGGATTCAAGTTCCCCAACTATGAGAAAGCTAGAACAATGTTATTAGAAAGAGAAAAAGCAAAGGTTCAAAGAGCTTTGACACGTTTTACAAATGAGTGGGTGGATTGTGGGGTATTCATTATATCAGATGGGTGGACAAATATTAAAAACCAACATTTGGTAAATGTTCTTGGTGTTTCCGCTAGTGGTGCAATATTTATTACATGTCATGACTCCTCCATCAATGCATCTTCCTAAAACATTGCAAATCTCCTATTGCAATTAATCAAAGATGTTGTTCCAAATAATGTTGTTCAAGTGATCACAAATATGTAGCAAATTGTAAGGTAGCAGTAAAAGTTATTGAGTGTACTCATCCACACATCTTTTGGCCTGGTTGCCTGGTGCACACATTGAACCTTTTGATGCATGATATTGTGAAGCATAAAGAATGTGGGTGGATTAATGAGCTTTATAGGAGAGGGAAGCAACTCATTAAATTTATCACAGGGCATACAAGGGTAAACTACTTTTATGGCACTTACTCCAAGTTGCAGTTGCTTAAACTTGCAAAAACAAGGTTTGCAAGTTATTACCTCACCTCTAGGCGACTAATGAAGGTGCGACAAGCTTTAACTAATATGGTGACCGCTGAATCATGGGAGGAAATTAACACTAATAGAGATGGTGCTAATGTAGCCAAGGACACTATTCTTGACGTGTACTTTTGGTCATAGGTTCAATATGCTTTTGCAAATCACCAAACCAATTTATTACATGATCAAGTTTGCAGATTCATTGTGAAATTCTATCACTGCAACAACTGATTTACTTTTCCTACTTATTTCATCATAAGTTATTCATGAAATTACTTCAACAAACATTAAAATAAACACTATTGCAGGTATCACACCGTAATACAGAAACAAATATATGCACACATTGACACAGTTATTTTGTACTAATGTCCCCGGAAAAACCCAATGTGGGACAACCGGTGCAGCAAGGGAGGAATTTATTATTCAACAATTTTCTTGTACAACAGGGTGCCAAACTGGCTTACCCACAGATAGACAAACTTCCAACACTTTTCTAAACCCAACGTAGGCCCTACTGGCCTCTGCTACAACCTAAAACCCTCTGCGTCAGCCTGAAACCCTCTGTGTTAGCTTGAAACCCTCTGTGTCAGCCTGGTGAGGCTTTGTGCAGCCTCTCTGGGCTTCTGCGTCACTCCTGCAGCCTCTGCGTGGACGACGCATGCCCTTCTGGCACTGCGCATTCTCTACTGCCTCTGCGTATTAATATTTATTTGAGAAGTTAATAATTATGGTAATAAATTGAACCATGGTCTCTTTAATTATGATTAGGAATTATTATATTTTTGAATAATTTATCGAACCTTGACCCTTTTCCCTAGGCCTTGGTCTAATCTAGCAGTTAAGGGTCTTTTTAACCGTTGCCTGTTCATATAGCCGTTGAAGGACCTGCATGCTCTATTTAACGGATCACTCAGAATTGTTCCTCAACTTGTCTTGACGATGAGCCACACTAGTTGGTTCAAAACGCGTCGACAAATGATTCTCTATGTGATTTTGCTGAAATCATTCTCACAAGCAAAGTATGGATCACAGAAGTCTAAACTCTTTAATGCTGTACGTTGTTTCATTTTTCTGCATAAATTTAATTTCAGCCATTGGTAATAGCTTGACGAAGAGTGATGTTGAACATAGGTATCTTGTTTACTCACTAGGGTTTGAATGGTAATAAAATTTCTGAAAATAATGGCAGGTATCTCCATTGGATCTGGATTTTATTACTGTTTTTTCCCTCTTTATTGATAGTTGAAGTGAGTTGTGCAAGAAATCTAGATTGTGAAGATCAACGGGCGTTTGGGGAAGTTCTTGGCTGAACCAACCAACTCCCGAAAAACATTTTCTTGAAGAGCCCAACCAGTTTTGATTCTGGGTCTATCATTTAAATTTGTCTTTTGAATGCATGAGAGATTTTTGAAGTATCTCATAGTAATCTGAAATCCTGAAAATATTTCTGTGGATTATTGACAAATCTGGCTGCTTAGAGTCGTTAGTTTGTGAAAGCTGTAATTATTTAGTTAAATTTTGGGTTTTATCCTTGCATATTTTACCTCTGGATTTTCTGTTTTTGCAGGTTGCAGGAAGAGATTCTTGTTGGAAACTAGATCTAGGTCCTGGGGGGTAAGATTTGGCCTCACAACCAGTGTTTATAGGGTCACTGTGTTGCTGTCCGAGGGTTTCAAATTCAGTCACTTTCAGATCTGAAAATTTATTGCAGGATTTTCATCAGAATCAAAGGGGAGTTAAAAGAAGTACAAGGCTGTCCAAAACCACAGGCAAATCTGCCTCCATACACGGAGCTTCCTTCCCAAGTTGTAATCAGTAAGGAAAATCAAAATTTTTTCTACGTTGCTGCCAGAAAAACTTCACGCTGCCAGCACACCTGCAAACCCTCCTCACGCAGCTTTCTCTTCGCGCGTCCGTTCCTCAGCTCCTCAACCCGTAGCTCCTTGTCTACTGTCCGCACGTCCCCTTTGTCTCATCCACGCAGTCACGACTCCATTCTCCAAGCCTGCAAAAGGAATGCGCACTTTGCTAACACTCCCCACGTAGCTCCATCATTAAACTGCTGGAACCGTGTCCCTCCACGTCCCACGCAAACCTGCTCTTCAAAACCCTTAGCTATCATTGCTACTTACTCATTGTCTCTCCGTTATTCATTGTAGTCACCTTCAGCATCCCATCTTGCTGCCTGTACACAAGCCTTTCCATCGAGCTGCCCATCCTCTCCTCAACGCTACCCTTTAGTCATCCACTCCATTCTCAGCCACCTGCAAAACAAAAAAATCACTCACGCAGTCTTCCTCACGCTTTGGCACGCAACCCCTTCACCTTATCCGCAACAAACCTCTACATGTTCCTTTCACACCCTCATCCACGCATCACCTGCACGCTGGTTCTCGCAACTCCTCGCGCAACAATCACCATCGAACCTCCGCGGACCTGCACATGCTCACACACAATGCAAAAAATCATTGAAACGATACAACGTGGGTAAGAATTGGGGGGTTTTTCATATGCGTTGGTTAGATTTTTGTTTAATTTCATTTCAGATCTCAGTAATTTTGGTTAGGTTTCGATTTTAAATTAAAGTTTAGTTTTATCTTTGGTTTAGACGTTAGTTCATTTAAATTCTAGATTTATTTCTTTTGTTTTAGTTTTTAGATTTAGATTTGAGTTTTAAGATAGGTTTTAGTTTTAATTTATTTGCTTTTTCACTTAGTTTAGTTCAGTGTTAATAGTTTTTAAGTTTTATTTACTCTAATTTTTGCTTAGTTCATTTTTGTTCGATTTAAAAAAATCATACAAAAAAAAAGGGCACCAAAAAAGTTCCTTTATGATTTGGGATTTAAATTTTGGTTTAAATTCAGATTAGATTAATATTTAAAATTTTGAGTTATTTTGTTTAGTTTTTCTTTTAATTAAAAAAATATAAAAAATAAAAAAATATAATTTTTTTTTGAAATATTTTCGTGTCGCTTTTAGTCTTAGCATATTTTGTCACATTTCCAAATTTTGGTATATTTCCCTAAGGCTAATAGATTTTTGACGTGGGATTAATATTTATCATTTTTATGTGGCTAAACGTGCTCAAATGTTCATTTGGAGATTAGCTATATGAAAGTGATAACTGGTCAGCATTTAAAATTGCATGGTTATTTAAAGCATTTAATCTTTTGAATTTTAATTGCTGGAATATTATTAAGGCATTGAGCATTTATTGATTACCTCACATTTGGTAAAATTAATCTTTGTTTTGGTTATTTGATGATAAATGATTGTTTTACACGGTTCATATTTCTGCAACATTTAATAAATAATCATTTAATCATTAACTCCATAAGGCACTGGTACATTAATTTCTAAAATCAATAAAATACTGGTATTGCCTTGCTGTGTCTCCCAACCCAACTAGTCCACAGTTGGTCTTCCTTCATCCCATAGGGTCTACCCCTCTTAGCCTCGGGAGACAACTTAAACAGAGAGATCGGGGATTAGGGTGACAACCCCCTGTTTGAGCATTGTCATGCTGCCCAGACAATCTGTGCGACAACTGGCATCTAATCTAAAATAAACCAAGACCTTACATTTCACTTAGTTTTAGGTGTTGCATTTCATTTAGGATAGTGAAGCATCCTAAAGAAGCAACTATTCATTCGGTTACTTGGTAAATAATTTATATAAAAAAAGTATTTGACTCCATTAAGGCATTGGTCTTTCAAGATAATCTAATCTAATCATTGAACTTGCTACATTAACCAAGTTGCTAGGCCATTTAGTAGTGTCTCCCAAACTTGTTGGTTGTTGACGGGTCTTTCTACCTTCACATTTCATAGTGACTACCCCCCATAGCCTACTGTAGGAGACAACTAGAGCAGAGAGGGCGGGGATAAGAGTGACAACCCCGACCTTGATCATTGTCGCATCTTGCCTGTACGATTTACCTGACAATAAGTTGGAAATCAAAAGTGGAAATGCATATGATCAACCTCTTCCCCATCGATCCCACTGACATTTCAAAGCTTCTTTGGAAAGGGAGTCTGCTTTAGTGTTTAATTCTTTGATAATGTGATTGAAAGAAATTCATTCAAAAGTTGTCAAGGCCTCCTAAATGTCCTGTGGGATAGGATGAAGAAAAATGTTTTCAACTGTAATCACATTGTTTTCCTAGTCAATTACTCTTTTTGAGTCCCCAACACTTGAAGTTTATTGATGTTAGTTTATGTTGCTCGGATAGGTGTTCTAGTCTTATTAGATGACGTCCATGAGGCTAAGGAACATAGTAGATTAACTTTCTCCAATACCCAAAAAAAGTTTATAAGAAAAATTACCTTAATTAGAATTAATTAGCCAATTTATTAATTTTTGTAAGTCTAACTTAGGGAAATGGCTTAATTAATCAAGATTGATTGAGGTAAATCGATTTTCCTTTTGCGACTTCTAAAAGAGTCATGTGATAGGGTCAAGATGATCTTAACCATTGATTGAGGTTAGATATGGCCGTTGATTGCTCAATGTTGATTTGGGGTAGCATCGGATGTGCTCTAGCCACGAAATTTGGTGGAGAGGTTGGGGCACATGAAATCTCCAATACCCAGAAAGGGTTTGGGCAGATTCTAAACAAATTAGGAGATGTTAAAATAATTAATATTTTTAATGGAGTCCCTAATAATGTGTATTAATATGAATTTGTGTTAGAATGGTCCAAAAGACATGGATCAAGCCAAACCTAATCTTAGTCGTTGATTAGGGACTTAATCTCGGCCGTTGAGATGTCAATAGGAAAAGTATAAGAGGAGGCTTCAGGGTCACTTGGAGAACACACCAGATGATCAATCATTCTATTCTCTAGAGCGGGGTTTGCTAAGAAAGCTAGAATCAGTGATCGGGAGAGCAACTGAGGGGCATTGAGTATAATGAAACAGAGAAGGCAGAGATTGTGCCAGGATAGTAGTGCAGCGGCCAAGAAGAGTGACGCAGAGTCAGCAAGGGCTCACGCAGGGCCACAGAGGCAGCCAAGTGCTGCGCAAAGCACCAGAGAGGCCAGCGTGTCTGACGCAGAGGCCCAGAAAGTTGATGCAGGCCAAGAAAGGCTAACACAGGGCTAGCATGAGATAGAGAGGTGCTGACGCAGTCCAGATTGGGTAGACGCTGGGGTTGCAAAGTAGTTTTGTGCTGAGGAGCTGCCAGAAGGATTTTCCAGTGTTTCAGCCAGGGTATTTCTCTCAAACTCTGAGGTATAGCTGCTAAGGAAATTCTCTGCTGGGTAGGCCAGTTTCGGCACCCAGATTGTACTTTGATATTGCTTAATAATATTACCCTGAGATAGTTGAACCAATTTTCCCGCATTAGGTTTTTCTGGGGACTTTGGTCCAAAAATAATGGTGTCATGTGGTGTGTTTGTTCTTGTTTCTTTTAGTTGTTGATCGGTAATATGTTGAGCATGCACTGGTGTTTATTTTCAGTATTTACTTTGTAAATAACTTGTTAATGAAAAATAACAAGTAGGTCGGAATAAATAAGAAAAAGTGCATGAAGGGTTTCTAAACTAAGTAAACTTAGAAACTTCAACATGGTATCAGAGCGTGATTGCAGATCACAGGAGGACTAAAAGACATCAGCCAAACAGAGCAATAGCAGCAGAAAACAACTCTCTCGAGGTGACAAAAGCTGTTTCTAGTAGTGCAGAAGCCAAGAAGTGTGACGTAGAGCCAACCAAAGCCACGCAAAAGAAGCTGAGAACTGCGTAGAGCCTCAGGGAGGTCAGCGTTGTTGACACAGAGGCCAGAGGGCTGACGCAGGGCAAACCAAGGCTGATGCAGACCCATCTAGGGTGACGCAGAGGCAGCATGAGGCAGAGAGGGGCTGACGCAATTCACAGAGAGGGAGTTGCTGGAGTCTAGAAGGCTGTAGAAATATCGCAGAGTGGAGCTAGTGAGGTACAATAGTCAGAACAATACCTGACAGAGTAGGGCAAGAGGAGTTGTTACCGAGGGTTTCTATCCGAGGAACCTGGATCAGCAGTGCAGTTGCATAAGACGATCATAGTAGGGGGCATCTCGACAAGCGACAGAAGGACTTCTAGGAGGGAAATCAGGGCTCAAAGGGAGTCCAGAAGAGATGCATGAGTCAAAAGAAAATCTCACCGGGCCTTTGCCACACCTCAAGACCTAGAAAGTAGTGCATGAGTCAATGGTCCTTCATCTCGAATTCAGAGGCTAGCTCCCTCTTACACTTCATCATTAGGGGCTCATTACCTGTCAAGAATAGATCATCAACATATAAAACCAAAATCGATGACATACCTTGGACTACCTTGAGGTAGAGGTTGGGATTGACGTTGCTTCTTGTGAATTCCAACTTCCCAAATAACTGTCTATGTGGGCGTACCATGCTCTGGGGGCTTGTTTCAAGCCATACAATGCCTTCTTCAACTTGCAAACGTGTGTCTTTCGATCTTCTATTTCAAATCCCTGTGGTTGCTCAACATACACTTCTTGTAACATGCCATGGAGGAATGCAGTATTCACGTCCATTTGATGAAGGGCCCATCTTTGACTTCTGGCAAGGGCAACTATTGAACGAATGGTTATATATCGAGCCACAGGTGCAAATATATCATCATAATCTTCTCCCTCTTTCTGGGAGAATCCTCGAGCCACAAACCTTGCCTTGTATTTCTTAATACTACCATCAACTCCATGCTTGATCTTGAATAACCACTTTGAAGTCACCACATATTTCCCTTTCGATCTGGCACAACATCACATACGTCATTTTTCATGATTGATTCGTATTCTTCAACCCTGACCTCTTTCCAAACTTGTTCCTTCACGACTTCTTCGAATGTGGGAGGTTCGACTTGAATCATAGTGCTCATGGCTTCAACATATCCCTGGTACCTGCATTGGCTTCTTCGTTTCTCTGAATGATCTTCGAACGAGAGCTCGTCTCTCATTATCCTGTAATGTGTGTCGAAGCCAAAGTGTCCTCTTCTTGGCGGGAGGATCACTTGGAGGAGGATCTAAGGGATCCATGGGATCATTGTGAAAATTCTATCATTGCAACAATTGATTTATTTTACATACTTATTTCTCAATAAGTTATTTATGAAAACCCTTTAGTAAACATTAGAATAAGTTATGCTCAGATATCACACCATAATACAGAAACAAACACATGCACAAGAATCAACACAGATATTTTGGACAATTGTCCTTGGAAAAACCCAATGTGGGAAAACCGGTGCAGCAGAGGAGGATTTTATTATTCAACAATTCTTCAGTACAATTGGGTGCCAAACTGGCTTACCCAAAAAAGAAAAAGTTCTCCAGCACTTCTCCCAGTCTCAGTGTTAGGCTTGCTGGCCTCTGCGCAGCTCCCAGACCCTCTACATCAGCTCCTACCTCTCTGCGTCGGCACTGGGCCTCTCTGCGTCACCCACGCAGGCCCTCTAGTGACTGTGCAGTCTGCTGCCTGAGAGGCTCTGCCTCTGCCTCTCCAACCTCTGTGGTGGTCTTCTGGTGTTGTTCCCGACTCTGTTCCGTACCCGCTACCTCTTGCTGCTCTCTAGACCACTAGTTCGAATTTCTCGGCTAACCCCACTCCAGAAATCGAACTGACTAGTCTCCCTCAGTGTGTTCTCCAACTGACCCTCAAGCCTCTTCTTATGCTTTTCTTGTTGGTCCTTCAACGACCAAGATTAAATCTCTAATCAACGGCTAAGATTAGATTTTGCTTGATCCATGACTTTTGGAACCTTCTAACCCAGTTTTATATTAATACCCATTAATATTTTATTTTTCCTAAGTTTAGACTAAGGAACTCCATTAAAAATATTAATTATTTTAATATTTCCCAAACTGGTTAGAATCTGCCCAAACCTTTTCTGGGTCTTGGAGATCTCATGTGCTCTAGCCTCTCCACAAATTTTCATGGATTTCGATGCTATGCCAAATCAAAACCCCCTCTTAGCGAGGACTGTGCTCTAGTAATACTCCATACTGAGCATCACTCTGACTATACGACACCGATACTTGTCCTGATGCTAGGCCTCCCTGCCCAACATCCTCTGCACTGCTGCATCCTGTACTGTTGCCCATGGCTCTACCTCTGCCACTGCTGCATTCATACGATAGCTCCCTCTACATCCATGCTGCTGCTGGTCCTTTCTCCCAACACTTCATCTGCACTGCAACTCCCTTTGCATTCGTGCTACTGCTGGTCCTTTCTCCCAACACTTCATCTGCATTACCACTCCCTCTGCATTCGTGTCGCTGTTGGTCCTACTTCCCAATGCTGCATCTACACTGCAACCTCTTCTCATCATGCTACATCGTGCTACCGCTGACTGCTACTGCACTGCAACATCACCCCCATTTCTGCTACTGAAATGGATTCTTGATCATCCCCATATTTTCCCTGAAATAATCAAACTTTGTTCTTCCAAGGGCCTTGGTGAGGATGTTTGCCCCCTGTTCTCCTGTAGGAGTGTAGCTCAACTGTACAACGCCTCGTTGGACATAGTCTCTGACAAAGTGACACCGGATATCAATATGCTTTGACTAATCGTGAAACACTGGATTCTTAGAGAGCTTTATGCAACTTTGATTATCACACATGATCCTGTTGGCCTCCATCTTTCTTCTGAATAGGTTCACAAGCAGTTTTCTAAGCCATATGGCCTCGCACGAAGTTGTTTTTGCAGCCATAGACTCTGCCTCAGCTGAGCTAAGAGCTACAGACTTCTGTTTCCTACTGCACCATGAGGTCCTTCCTGATCCAATGTTGAAACAGTACCCAGAGGTACTTTTTCGATCTACTAAACTTCCAGCCCAATTTGCATCGGTGAATGCACTCAATCTGATATCCTTACTCCTAGTGTACAAGAGTCCATAATCGATTGTTCCCTGTATGTATCTGAGAACATGTTTGGCTGCTGCTCAGTGCGCCCTCTTCAACTCCACCATGAACTGACTGAGGGTGTTGACAGTGTAACATATGTCCGGCCTGGTATTGAATAGATACATCAGGAACCCTATGCGCTACCTGTATAAGGTGGGATCAACATCCTTGTCTTCTGATGCATCAATTTTCTTCCAGTTGGTGATCACTGGAGTAGCCATGGGTCTACAATCCTCCATCCTAAATCTCTTCAGAATTTCTGTAGCATATCTCCCTTGTCCAAGGAAGATCTCCCCTTTTTGCTGCCAAACTTCCAACCTGAGGAATTAATGCATTTGTCTGAAATCCTTCATGTCAAATTGTGTGGCTAGATTCTTCTTGTAGTCCCTGATGAGCTTGGATGATCCTGTCAGGAAGAGATCATCCACATAATACTAGGATTAGAGGCTCATTCTCTACAACTAGATCGTAGAGATTTGGATCTGCGTCACTCTTGACAAATCTCATTGTCTGCAAGTAGCCATCAATTTGACCATACCATGCTCTAGGTCCCTGTTTCAGCCCATCCAAGGCTTTCATCAATCTACATACATGAGACTTCTTCTCATGTGTCTCAAAGCCTTCTGGCTGTTCAATGTATACTTCTTCTTCTATCACCCCGTTCAGAAATGTCGTTTTGACATCCATCTGATGAATCTCCCATCCCCTTTGTGCTGCAAGAGATATCACGATTCTAATAGATGTATAGCTGGCTACTAGGGCAAAGGTCTCTTCCTAGTCAATTCCTTCCTTCTGAGCATACCCCTTTGCCACAAACCTGGCTTTGTATTTTTCCACACTACTGTCTGTAGCGTATTTAATCTTGTAGATCCATCTCAAACCTACCACCGATCTGTCTTGAGGCCTTGGGACTACCTCCCAGACATTCTTCACCCTTATGGAGTTGTGCTCCTCTATCATCGCATCCAACCAAACCTGATGTTGAGTAGCCTCCCGAAATTTGGCAGGCTCCCCATCCTGAGCTACTAATGCCTAATATCTATCTGGCTATTTTCGCTCCCTCTTATTGTTCCTTGGTGCACAGATGAAATCCTATACATCTCTCAAAATCTGACGAAGTTCCTTGTTCATTCTTCGTCTGCCAACAGGTGCTTCTGTTAGCTCCTCCTCCTCTTGTGATTCTTCCTGATCCGTGGAAGAATTCTTTACTTCCATTGGTTGAAGAGGTTTGACCACAACTCCTCTTTTGACTACTCCTGGGAAGGCATTTCTCGAGATTTTCTGAAAGCCCTGTCCTCCATGAACTTCACATCTCATCGAACTACTACCTTCCTGCTCCCTGGAAGATAGATTCTGTATGCCTTAGTATTCTCGCTATATCCCACTAGTTATCCTTTCTTCGCAGTTTGATCTAGCTTCTTCTTCTTTTCCTCGGGTATGTGACAATATGCTAAGCTCCCAAATATCCTGAAATGATTGACTTCAGGCGTCTTCCCTGTGAAGACTTTCTCTGGAGTAATCTTTCCCAATGCTCGATGAGGAGTTCTATTCTGAACATAGACTACTGTGTTGCATGCTTCTGCCCACAGGAATTTTGGCATATCCTGATCATACATCATGGCCCTAGCTGCTTCTACGATAGTCTTGTTCTTCCTTTCTGCTTCTCCATTCTGCTCCGTATTGTAAGGAGTTGTCCACTCTCTTTTGATGCTCTCCTTAGCATAAAAATCAGTGAAGTCCTTATCGACATACTCTCCACCATTATTTGAGCGCAAAACTTTTATTTTCTTCCCAGTGAAATTCTCCACCAGAGCCTTGAACTCTTTGAATCGACAGAAAATCTTGTCCTTGGTTTTCGGAAAATAAATCCAAGTTTTCCTTGAGTGGTCATCAATGAAGGTAAGGAAGTACTTGGCACCACTAAGAGCTTTAGTGGGCATAGGTCCACAGATGCCTGTGTGTATCAACCCTAGTACAATCTTGGCCCTGTTTTTGCTTCTAGGAAATGTTGCTTTAGCATACTTTCCCAGAGCACATACTTTACATACATCACTTTGTTCCGTACTAAGATCCCGAACTCCTGTTACAGTGTTCCTGAGAATTCTTAGAGCCCCATGGTGCAAATGCCCCATTCTTCTGTGCCATAGTTCGTTCAAATCCTTGTCTCCATGACTTCCTATTAGTGCCATTAGTGATTCTAGTTGTAGTCTGTACAACCTGTTACTTTTGATCCCGATCTGCACTTTCTTTTTCCAGCTCGGGTGTTTGATGTATACTTTCTCCTTGATGAAGAAAACGTCATAGCCTTTGCCTTGAGGTTGCGACACAGAAAGTAAGTTCATCCCCAATCCTAGTACACAACACATTAGTAGCACAAAACCACTTTCTCGTTTCTATTTGAAAAATTATGTTACCCCTCCCTACTGGAGTACACTTTGCCTTGTTCCCCATGGTGATTTGAAAGTTAATCCTCTCCTGATAATCTGAGAAACATTCCCGGATTCCCGTCATATGCCAAGAGGCTCCATTGTCTATATACCATACCTCTGATGATGCAGAGCTAGTCACACAAGCCACTTCTTCTTCTAGCCTGGAAGCCAACATAGAGAAATCAAAATTACTATCTCTTGTGCAATTTTCTGAAAATCTGTGCGAGTCTCCTGACGTAGATGCCTCTGCATCATGGTCTCGACCCATAATTGATTTTCCCTTCCTGTCTCTGATTACTTCCTCTAATACCATGTGAAAATTCTATCACTGCAACAACTGATTTATTTTACCTACTTATTTCTCAATAAGTTATCTATGAAAACCCTTCAGTAAACATTAAAATAAATTCTGCTGCAGATATCACACCATAATACAGAAACAAATAGATGCACAAGAATCAACATAGAGATTTTGGACAATTGTCCTCGGAAAAACCCAATGTGGGAAAACTAGTAGCAGAGGAGGATTTTTAATTCAACAATTCAAAAAATTCTCTAGCGCTTCTCCCAGTCTCTGTGTTAGGCTTGCTGGCCTCTGCGTAGCTCCCAGACCCTCTACGTCAGCTCTTGCCTCTCTGCGTCATCACTAGGCCTCTCTACGTCACCCATGTAGGCCCTCTAGTGACTGCGCAGTCTGCTGCCTCTACGTCTGCCTGAGAGGCTCTGTGTCTGCCTCTCCAACCTCTGCGCTGGTCTTCTAGTGCTGTTCCCGACTCTCTATTCCGTACCCATTACCTCTTGCTGCTCTCTAGACCACTAGTTCGAATTTCTCAGCTAACCTCGCTCCAGAAATCGAAATGACTGGTCTTCCTCAGTGTGTTCTCCAACTGACCCTCAAGCCTCTTCTTATACTTTTCCTGTTGGTCCTTCAACAACTGAGATTAAATATCTAATTAATGGCTAAGATTAGATTTGGCTTGATCCATGACTTTTAGAACCTTCTAACCCAATTTTGTATTAATACCTATTAATATTTTATTTTTCCTAAGTTTAGACTTAGGAACTCCATTCAAAATATAATTATTTTAATATCTCCCAAATTGGTTAGAATTTGCCCAAACCACTTCTATGTCTTGGAGATCTCATGTGCTTTAGCCTCTCCACCAATTTTCATGGCTAGAGCACATTTGATGCTACCCCAGATTAAGAATCATCAACAATATTTGTCTCAGATTTGGGCACGGAAGGACCATCTAAAATATCCATATCATCGTTCTTCTTAGGAGGAGAAGACGGAGGAAGGTCCATATCATCGTTCTTCATCGAATGTAACATCCTTGCTAATTTCAACCTTCCTTTGACCAAGAATATATATTCTAAATGCTTTAGAAATTTCACATATCCAACAAATGTACCTTTCCTTCCCAAGGCTTCCAACTTGTTCCTCTTGTCCTTTGGCACATGAAAGTATACAGGGCAGCCAAATATATAGAGATGACCAACATCGGGCTTGACACTTGTGAATACTTCTTCGGGGTCTTGTTGTCCAATGCTTGATGAGGTACCCTGTTTTGAACATATACGACGACATTTGTTGCTTCTCCCCAAAGGAACTTCAACAACTTTTGATCATGGAGCATGGCACTGGCAACTTCTATAATGGACCTGTTCTTTCTTTCAGCCACTCCATTTTGTTTGAGAGTATAGGGTACAATTGTCTCTTTCTTGATTCCTTCCTTCTTGCAAAAATCAATGAACTCCTTTGATATGTACTCTCCACCATTGTTGGATTTGAATATTTTGATTTTCTTCCCTATTTGATTTTTTATCAAAGCTTTGAACTCTTTGTACATTTCGAAAGCTTCATCCTTGTGCTTTAAATCATATATGCATGTCTTCCTTGAGAAGTCATGGTGATGTAGTAGAGATGGCCACCAATAGAATATACGGGCATCAGACCACATATGTCGGAATGGATGAGATGGAGGATGTCATTTGTCTTGTTCTGCTAGAGGGGAATGGTCCCCTTGTCTTCTTTCCACTGGCACAACTTGGACATACTCCATCATCATGGCCTTGAACCTTGGGAATCCTTGAGACCAATTTCTCCAATTTTGGAAGAGCATCATAATGTAGATGGGCCAATCTTCGGTGCCATAGCTTGCTTTGATAATTAGTATCATTGACCAATGTTAGAAGTGGACTTCTAGTAACCTTGTAGAGTCCTTCATATCTTGATCCCAATGTGAATGCATCTCTCATTGCTGATTCGATAGGGCAAGTAAGAACCTTTCCCTTGAAGAAGGAAACCCTCATCCCTTTGTCTTCCAAAGCGGATATTGATACCAAATTCTTCTTCAACCGTGGCACATACATCACATCGTGGAGCAAAACAGATTCTCCCGAATTCAATTGAAATTTGACGGACCCAAAACCTTTAACGTGATGAGTAGAGTTGTCTCCAAGAATGATTTTTAAACTTGACTCCCTCTCTATCAAATTAGAGAGAACTTCCTTATAACCAAAGAAGTGATGAGTGGCCCCACTATCAACCAACCAACTATCCCACGAATTCGGAAGAGATGAGCTAGTAAGGGTAGAAATAAGAATATATTCAGATTGATTTGCAACATTGCTTTCATACCTGGAGAATCTTGACTTTTTTGTGGACGACAATCTTCTTCATGATCACTTGGAGCATCACTTATTCTTTCATCTCTTTCATTGCGACCATTCCTTTGGTCATCTCTTCTTCTTTGATCATTGAACTTCTTGTTGTTGCTTCTAGTATTGTAGCACGATCCATTGTTCTTTTCGGGGCAATCTCGAGCATAGTGGCCTTTCTTATGACAATTGTAGCATTTGACACGCAAAAATTCCTTCCTTTTATTTGGATTTCGAGGAGGAGGCTTTCTTGAATTTGATGGACCTCCTTTTCCTTTCTTCTTCTTCTTGTCATGAGCGATGAATGCGACTGGCTCTCCTTCTTCATGTTAGTGAATCCTTCCTCTTGATATCATCCTTGATTCTTCTTGAGTGAGCTTTCCAATAATTTCATCAAATGATGGGAGGACATTGTTGTTGCTTGTTGTAGTAATAAAGGTTTCCCAAATAGGAGGGAGACCTCTTAGAGTCACAATCACCAATTCCTTGCCAAGCACAAATTCCCCAACTTTTTGCAGTTGATCTCTAAGATGAGATATCCTCATTATGTAGGATTGCATGGACTCTCCTTTGTTCATCTTTGTGTCTTTGAGTTGATTTTTCAAGGAGATGATTGCATTCAAATTGCTGACTTCATACATGCCAACTACCTTATCATACATGTCTTTAGACCTTCTCAAGTTTCCAACATATGCAAGTAAACTATCTTGTAAACCGTCAACTATGATTTGCTTTGCTTTTAACTCACCTTTCTTGTGCTTGTTCTTGGTAGCAATGGAAGCATTCTTTGGAGGCTCAGGTACTTTTCCTTGAATGTAGTCCAAAACATCATTGTTGTCAACTATTATCTCCAACCTGAATTTCCATGCAGCAAAATTGGATGAGTCATCCAACTTCTCATTTTCCTTGAAGAAGGAAGACATCTTGACTTGGCTAGATGGGCTCCTCCACAGATGATTGTTGCAAAGCTTGTCTCCTTTTGGGCTTGTCCTTCACCTTGGCTCTGATTCCATGTTAATTTTCAGAATGTTCTATGTTGAATCAATTAGTTTAGCCCAAATCAATACTTCAATTAATAGTCTTTCCAATTACAATTAGTCTTTCTATTCATCAACAGTAATTGAAGATAGAACAATAAATGCAATGACAAAGAAGACACTCAACACATCAACAAGAGACACCAGGTTTGGTCCAAGACCAGGGAAAAACCCCACAAGAGGGAAAGCCCTTTGTAATTCTTCTTCTATTAGATTGTCATAAAATCTTTAGCAAAGAGTACAATGAGCCCAGTACAATATTGTCCAGTAAAACAACCCAACAGCGTTCAAAATATGTTTCCACCATCAAAATATATCGGAATCAACTTTCCCTGTCTGCGGTCAATTGGTGTCAACTTTGGTCTTTGGTCAAATTTGAGTCAAACTTTCTGGTCACACGCAGGAAGAGTTGTGCGAGCAACTGGAGTCTTCTAGTCACACCCTTGATGCTTGCAAGCCAGCAATTGTGGTCAAATTTTCCCTGTGGCGTGCCTGCGATTGTAACCCAATAACCCTAAAACAGATGCGAGCCTTGAACCCTGTAAATTCGGACCTTTGCAAACTTCTTTTGTCATCCCAGCCTCAGACCTGTGCGAACCTATCAATGAAGAAGAGAAGAAAAAGATGCTTGGTGATGTCCAAATGAGCTTGAGGTCACTTGTATTTATAGGCTTCCAAGGGTGACCAATTTCTTTTATGACCGACCTTGTCCAAATGTGCATATGTGGGCTTTTCTTCATAAGCACATTTTCCCTTATCCGATTTGAATGATCTTTAGGTTGATTTTGGTCCTCTCGAAAAGAGGAATTCAATACAATCATCATCTCCATCAATCATATCCTCAACCTTGAATATGGAAAAATCCACGATCAAGATCAAGCACTTCTCAAAAGTCTCCTTAGTGGTGCAGTGCTTCATGGGCTCCTTAGGAACACGATGAGAAGGACGAAAGGATGGTTGACATGTAGGATCACAACAAATAGGTTGCTTTTCATCTAATCATATTCAAAAGGGGGAAATGGCCTAGGCTCATCATCATTGATGATAGTACGTTGAGAAATGATAGTAAGGTCCATCGATGACTTAAATAGACCTCCAGGATCACAAGGAAGGTAGGGAAATACGAGGTTTCTATTGATATCATCATCGGAATCATATATAGGGTCCTTGTCAAAACGATGGCTAGTGATCTCCCACTTCCCTTCTTCGATATGCAAGTAATCACCAATGTCAATGTCAAAGGTTTAATGGGGTTATCTTTCTCAAGGTACTTGATATGCACAATGTTGAGTTAACGTCATGGAAAAAGATGGGGTTATCTTCAACTCTACTTTCTAAGGAACCCTCTTTATCAAAATCCTTATCACGCTTCCATTTAAGATCTCCCTTAATGTCTTCATCAATGATCTCATTTGATGATCTGGGAAGGGGTTCTCTTTTTCCTCGTGATCCTCATATTCAAAGAAGTCTTCCTCTTGAAAATCAATATCTAATGTCTGGGAAGCCTAGTCCCTAGTTCGAGAATGCTCCAGAAAGTTATTATACAGTGCTTCAATTAATGAAATACTCCTAGGCTTGCAATTATATAACCATGGATCGTGATCTTGGAGGGAACTTATGAACAACATTATGAGAACATCTTGATGAAGCACATTAGCTTTTGAGGTGTATGTAGCAAATCTTGCCACATGATCAATTGCAAAAGATGGGTCACCATCAAACTTGGGCACCCTAAATATCATGCTGAAGGTCACATGATTCGGGCACCCACGAATGCTAGCGATGTCCCAGGCAGGGATTTCATCAAGGTAAGACATTCTATTAGGTTGCACATATCAATCATGCAGGAGCTGCCAGGGTGATTCAAAATACCGTGAAAGATGCTTGCTTCACCCTACAAGCATTGACTTTAAGGTTCAATGAAGAACAAGGGCTTCGTTCTTCCAATGGAGTTGCCAAATGAGAATCTATGTTGTCATATGGGAATAAGACACATGTTCCGCGTCCTCGACAACGGTGCCAAAAATGTTACCACACAATTTAGCAAGCCCTAAGGAGGGAAAACCTATAGGACAAGAAGCTAGACTAAGTGATAACAATGGGACAATGGCCCACTGTGCCACAACAAATGTCCCTTGCTCTTTATAGATTTTCACCGATGGGAGGAGTCTCGGTAAGATAATCACCTGTGATAGATATTCTTGTTGATTTGGGGTAGCATCGAATGTGCTGTAGGCCTCAAATTTTGCAGGGAGGCTTGGGCACATACATTCCAAAGAACTCATAATCTGTTTTGGGAAATTCCACCTAGAAACGATTTTATTAAAATAATTAATATTTTTAATGGAGTTCCTCAGTCTAAACTTAGGAAAATTAAAATATTAATAGGTATTAATCTAATTGTGGGTGAATCTTCTAGATAAAGACAGAGATCAAGTCAAAATGATCTGAGCCTTTGATTAGGAGTTAATCTAGGTCGTTCGTTGTCCAACAGGAAGATATAAGAAGGGGCTTGAGGGTCATTTGGAAGATACACCGAAAGATCAAGAGATCGAATTTTTGAAGTGAGCAGTTCTTAGGAGGGAATTTTGATCGAAGAGATATTGTGCAGTAGAGGGGCAGGGACAGTGGTCCAGAGGAAGATTTTTTGATCCGGAGAGGCAAGAGCAAGAGGTTGAGTTATTCACCATGCAGGAACGCGTGAGTGCAGGAATGTGCGAGTGCAGGAACTCGCGAGTGCAGGAACGTGCTAGTGCATGAACTCGCGAGTGCAGGAACGCGCTAGTGTAGGAACGCGAGTAAAAGAATGTGCAAGTGCAGGCAGCACGAGTGCAGGAAGCGTGAGTGCCAAGGTTTCTTAGGGAATACCTCTGCCAGATTTTCTTGCTGTTTGGATTGCCAATTGGGCATCCATAGATGTACTCAGATTTCACTGCTGCTTAATAATAATAAACCCTTAGAACTGTTGCACCGGTTTTCCCGTATTGGGTTTTTTTGGGGACATTTGTCCAAAAATAACGGTGTCCTATGTGTTTGTATTTCCTTGCTCAGTTTCTGTGTTTCAGAATCATATTTAATTTGGTGTAGGCTGCTCCAGTGATTTACTTCAATGTTTTAAGAAGAAATCTGGAATAAGTTTGTAATGTAATTTACGATCTAGGTGAAGTAGATTCAGTTGATTGCAGTAGGATTCCTAAGATTGTTAGATCTAGGAATTTTCACATGGTATCAGAGCTGTTGATGTGAAATAGGAAGAGCAGATCTAGCACTGAAGCAAGGGCCAACTTGTTGCAACAAGCAACAGTTCGAATCACTTGAGGGATTGTGTAGTTCTAGCCAGGAGGGCTCTATATTCGTGGGTGTCTCTCTTTGAGTGAGCTTACGGAGAGGTAAGACTACCAGATCGAGAATTTGCCAAGACAGAGGGAACCACATAGAGCATCAGTGCAAAGCTAGAGGGACACATTTTTCTGCAAGCTGTGTGTTGGGTAGAAAAGCCATTAGAAGAAGGAAGCATATCTCATAGTGAGGGAATACTTCCTCAGTGATTTCTTGCCGAGGAAATCAATATTTCTCATTTACTGAGCAGTAGAGGAGCAACGAACTTACCAACTCCATCAGGGAGTGCATAGGCCAGCCTACAAGCTACACAGTAAGGAGAAAGAGGGAGCAGTTCGACAGTTTTCCGAGGATATGGCAACCAGTGGCTTGAGGGATCAGGACAGGTTGGACAGAGCTTCCAACTACGTCATCTGGAAGGCTAGAACGTCCTTCCTTCTAGATGAGCATGCCCTCAGGATGTATGTTGATAGTGTGGTAGTTGTCCTTGCGGATGTAGATCCGTTGAAGAAGTACAAAGCTGAAATGGGAAAGGCCAAGAGGATGATCCTGGTTGGAATCAGGGATCATGTGGTGTGCCACATTGCTAGCAGAGCAATTGTTAAGGAGATTTGGGATGCTTTGGCCACATTGTATCAGGGATCTTCTGAGCAGTGGAATATGTACTTGGAACAAAAGTTGAGATCTGCGCAGATGCAAAAGGGAGAATGTGTGGATCCATTCCTCACGAAGCTGAAGGAGACCCGTGATGAGTTATCGACTACGAGACATACACCTCAAGATTTAGAGTTAGTGAGAGTGACCCTAAATTCTGTCTCGGATGAGAGGTTGTTGCACGTAGCCTAGGTTTATAGTGGTACCCAGTTAGATTTGATCCTGGGTCTGTTTAGGATAACTCTCACCAGTTACCGATTATCCTAGATTAAAAAAAAAAAAAAAAACATTGCCTAATTGGGATGAGATGTGGGCAACTCTAAAACAAGAAGAGCTCAGGAGAGACCTGGTCAAAACCAAACTTGATGGAAGCAACAACAGCAATGGGTCGAAGCCCAAAGTAGAGGAGGAGGATAATGTAGCCCTTACATCGAAGGGGCAGCAGGGGCAACATAGATGAAAGAAGGACGTCTCCAAGGTGAAGTGTTCCAGATGTGGTGAGATGGGCCACTATGCATCCTAGTGTCCCTTGAAGAAAAAGGACAAGGATGAGAAGCACGATTCTAAGGTTGCAGCAGCAAAGATCGAACAGGAGGGACAGCCAAGATATCTCTAGGAGGGAGGTGGGATGATATAGAACTGTAGTTCGATAAAGCTACAGATGGGCAGGATTCTTGAGGAGCCCACCTCTTGGATCATCATCTTGCTATCGGAGCCCATGATCAGTAGTAGTAGGATGGAGGAGTTTTCAATTGGTGCCATGGAGTGTTGAAATGACAGATGCAGTAGTTATGCCAAAACTTGAGCAACGAAGTAGAGAGGCAGCAATACATGGAGGCACAATGCAGAGCTTCTGCAGCGCAGTGGCTTTAGAAGATAACGTGGGACTAGCAGCAGTCAGGCTTTCAGCACCGAGGTGTATCCATGGGATACTTATCCAGTTTTGGGTGTTTTCTTTTGCTTCTCTCAGCAACTGAGTTGTAGTATGGATGCAGTGTTAGCAGTGGCAGTGCTAGCAGCATAGCAATTGCAACATTTGAGACGGCACTGTAGTACAAATGTAGCATTGGTAGTGCAGTGTCAAAGGCAATAGTACAGTAGCAGCAACAACGCAGTAGTTGGTGAATAGCATGTCAGACATTAGTAGCGTAGAGGACGATGCTTTAGAGTCAAAGCAGTATGCACTACTAGTGTATTGTTAGAGCAATTCCTCGCTAAGAGGGAGTGTTGATTTGGGGTAGCATCAGATGTGCTCTAGGCCTCAAATTTTGCAGGGAGGCTTGGGCACATACATTCCAAAGAACTCTGGAACTGTTTTGGGAAATTCCATCCAAAGACGGTTTTATTTACATAATTAATATTTTTAATGGAGTTCCTAAGTCTAAACTTAGGAAAATTAAAATATTAATAGGTATTAATCTAATTGTGGGTGAATCTTCTAGATAAAGTCGAAGATCAAGTCAAAATGATTCGAGCCTTTGATTAGGAGTTAATCTAAGCCGTTGGTTGTCCAATAGGAAAATATAAGAAGGGGCTTGAGGGTCATTTGGAAAATACATCGAGAGATCAACAGATCGAATTTCTGAAGTGAGAAGTTCTCAGGAGGGAATTCTAATCGAAGAGATCTTTTGCAGTAGAGGGGCAGGGACAATGATCTGAAGGAAGATTTCTAGATCTAAAGAGGTAGTAACAAGAGGCCGAGTTATTCCCAATGCAGGACCGCGCGAGTGCAGAAATGCATGAGTGCAGGAACGCGTGAGTGCAGGAACACGTGAGTGCAGGAACTCGCGAATGCAGCAGCGCTCGAGTGCAGGAACACGAGTGCAGGAATGTGCTAGTGTAGGAACTCACGAGTGCAGGAACGTGCTAGTGCATGAACGCGAGTACAGGGACGCTCGAGTGTAGGAACGTGAGTGCAAGCAGCTCGAGTGCAGGAAGCGTGAGTGCCGGGGTTGCTTAGGGAATATCTTTGCCATATTTTCTTGCTGTTTGGATTACTAGTTGGGCATCCATATATGCATTTAGATTTCATTGCTGCTTAATAATAATAAACCCTCATAACTGTTGCACTAGTTTTCACACATTGGGTTTTTCGGGGACATTTGTCCAAAAATAACGGTGTCCTATGTGTTTGTATTTCCTTGCTCAGTTTCTATGTTTCAGAATCATATTTAATTTGGTGTAGGCTATTTCAATAATTTACTTCAATGTTTCAAGAAGAAATTTGAAATAAGTTTGTAATGTAATTTACGATCTAGGTGAAGTAGATTCAGTTGGTAGCAGTAGGATTCCTGAGATTGTTAGATCTAGGAATTTTCACAATTCTAAGGATTATGGTGTTAGGAGATGACGTAGGACCTCTCAAGGGAGGCTCTATGTGATAATGTGACACTTTCAAAGGTTTTTCGTTCCCTCTAAGAGACTTAGGAAAGAATTGCGCAAGACCTAGGGTTTCATGAATTATGGTGGACAAAGGTACTCCTGAGGTCAAGGCAAGGAGTAGAAAGAGATTCTTATGATTTACTCCACCAAGTACTAAGCTCATGCAACCCTCAAAGAAGTCCCCTAGTCAAGAAAATACTAGCCAAGGTTTTCTTCTTAGGGCACACCTAGGGCAAGAGATTTTATGGATGAAAACCTATGGGATGCTTGCCAAACTTTGAGGTCTTGTAGATAGGACCCCAGGCTTGGTGTCTATGCTCCCAGAATCCACCAATTTTTCCTCTAGTGCAACTCACTCTATGCCCTAGCCTAGTTGTCCTACTTTAGGGGACCAAAATTTAGGAGAAGAAATTTATGGAGAAGAATTTGGTTTGATCACCAAAGACTTGGGCTAGTGCCTTGCCCTTTGGGCATATGGAGTCCTAGATGCTTTAGATTAGCTAAGTATGTCTTTAAGGAGGTCAAGAATTGATGCCCTAGGTACCAACCCTCAACAATTACCCACTCAAGAATTATGAAGTTTTATGGAGAAAAATACTATTTCACCACTAGGAACATTCATCACATGTCATGTAATGAGTAACATATGCAATTGGCAACCAAAGTTACCAAATTGCTTTCAAAATTTATCTTCACAAAATTAGGGCAAAATGTTGAATTAATCTAGTTGCAACAATTTCACACATTAGACATTTTCAAAAGCAAAATTTCAACAAAAGGCACTTACAAGATGACAATATGATATATCCATCCACAATTCAAGAGATAGGTCTAAAGAAGATCAAAATTCAGCTCCAAATATTCGAATGCATCCAAGGTCATTCAATCCAAGAACAAACATGATTTTGTCAAGAAGGACAAAATTATGAAGTGTGATCATGATCAAATACAAATGAAGTTATGTTCTATTCATATGAGTCCAACTAGGTCAAATTATTAGCCTAGGCCCCCTAACATTATAAAAATGGGCAAGATATATCCCTTTGTCACAAGCCGACCAAGTAACTTCACAAAATTATGAATTAGACATCCAAATGCAAGCTGAAATGCTGCCGTCATGCTGGTGTAGGGCTGTTGGAGGGCCACGTTGAGTGCTCTTGGTGCCAAAATGTATGAGAGGGATCCATAAATCTCGAACAAAGGGATAACCCCTCAATCTCCATGTAAATCATCATGTGGGGCCTCAATTTGTGTTTGGGGCACAAAAACTAGTCTCATGGGTCACCTGATGACATAGTAGCTTGTAATGCTCCAATACTGAGCTTGATGGTGCTTTCCTCCCATGTCTCAAGGGATGAGACAAACCTCCTCTGGGCCTTGGATAAGTTGCCATACCACGTGGTAAATGCTATCCGACTGGGGCACACTAGTCCAAGTGCATCATCTCGTGAATAATGTGGGGCAATGCGCAAATTGTTGAGGGTACTGAAGGTCCCCATGGCGTGAAATTATGCTTTTCACATAGTTGGAGTCCCACGGCTCTCAATGCTTTCACCTGGGGGTGTTAATATGATCCTCTAGTGGAGTTGGGCCCCAATTTAGTTGCCCCACCAATGATGAAACCACCCGCCAATTACATAAAATGTTCCATGGCTCTCAACGCTTTTGCCTGGGGGTGTCAATATGATGCTCTAGTGGTCTTGGGTCCAAATTAAGTTGCCCCATTGATGATGAAACCACCTGCCAATTACATATAATGTCCAATGCTGCATCCTCACTATCAGGTACAGTAATTCATAAATGCATCTAAATGAACCAAGCTTGTTTATCAAGGGCACATTGAGACTTTATATGGGGCTTTGATCTTGAAGCAATGTTACCTCCCTAGGTAGGAGTGATCTACCCTTCGATGGGTGAAAGTAGCGATCAAACAAACGCAAATGCCGCGATATAATGGGTATAAGTATGAGTATGATGGATGGGCTAGATGTTTTATATGTTTAGATAAAGGTCATCCTTTTCTCTATCTATAGGACAATATAGATGTTACCATGAAGTGGGCATTATCTAGGGTTTTCTTTCAGTATCAGTTTCCAGTTCAGGTACCATGAAGTGGGCTTTTACGTCATGATTCGACTCTAATTGTTATGGTTCGGTTCCAAGATCTGGTCCTAGCTGAGCTTACCTCATTATAATAGCGGGGACTGTGACCATGAAACAGGTTCCTTCTATAGTAAGATTGCTTTCGGATGGAACTGCTTCATGTAATAAAGCTACAACTAGAGCAAGCATTTGCTACCATTTTATAATGGTGGTACAGTGAGATTAGTTGAGTAATTATAGAATCATGAGGGTTAATAAACAACATTATTAGGTGTTCCCAGCTCCTAATGCGAAAGACAAGTCCATGATACATCCTTAAGTTGATAGGTGTCATGTGAATGATAATGAATCGCTAGTGACACGAGGGTCTCAAGGCCAAATGCCATGGGCTCAAGGGTGGAAATGATGGGGGATGTTCACATATTGGGTGTATAGATGTAGGAGGGAGCAATCATGGATACATGAGTTATCCCAACCTTTGTTTTTCCACCCTTCTTTATTTGCCTCTTGCCTTTTCTTGATTTTTCTTTGTATGACTGCTCAGGGCTCTAGGAAATGAGAGCATGCTGTATATGATGTCAAGCAACTATTACCCCCTTAAGGTGGGGTAGTTTATCGCCCACCAGGGGTTGGGATGTGCATGGGTTCCTTAATGATGTGGGGGCACTCATGGGGCCCTAGGAACTAGGGTGGTGGCCATAAAGATAAGGGGTAGAGCTTATGTTTGGCTTTTGCCCACGTGCTATATTAAATGTCCTGACCATATTTTGCATTTTACAATATTCTTTTTCTTTTGTTTCTTGCTTGTGGCCATGATATGCTTTTAACTTTCTTTTAGCTGCGTCAACCTCTGGGGCCACATTTCTAGGCCCGACCCAGATATGTGGACAAGGGAAGGGGGTGTGCCAGTGCCTTGTGGACCTAGTGGTCATGTGGACCCAGAGAAGGAAAATGATGAAATAGGGCTTTGAAGCAACAAAACTAAAGAGCGTTTGTGCTTTTAATATAAAATACACAAATGTATTTATAAAAAATATTTTATTAATATATGAAAATGTACAAGAGATGTTGAATGTTACAATGAGGCCCTGCTTATATACCTAGGCACGTGTCCTCTCATGATTGGGCATGTCTTTTAGACATGCCTTTTCACTTAACTAATGAATATTTAAGATAATCATTATTTTGATTATTTATTATTTATATTCATTTTATTTTATATAATTTATATTTGTAACATTGTCCCTTCCTTCAATAACTTTGTCTTCAAAGCTATATTGCTGACAATTTTCTTCATCTTGTGTTTGCCATTTCGGCATATGTAACTTGATGTTACTGGCACCTCAACTTCTATAATTAGCTGGTAACATTGTCTTGAAACCAGGGTTATCTATTCCCCTTTCCTTTATTTATTTATTTAGTTATTTGATAATAATAATAATATTATTATTATTGATTTTATTTATTTATTTATATAATTAAATTAATTAAATTATAATAATTGACTAATATAATATATTACCTTGTAATTATATAGTATTATGACTATAATTTGATATATATACTGTTTATATATAAAAGAGTCGAGCCCGTGACCACGCCATTGATTGGGAGTCACGTTGTTTGACAACATGAAGTGATATGTGTAGAGTGGATATGATGATATATGCAACGGAAGGGACTGTCGACCGACAACCAAGGCAGACAACGACAACGTGATTTCTGACAGGAGTGAACAGTGTTGAGACATGGACACTTAGATGGTTTGGAGAATGAACACGACGGGGACATGGACACTTAGATGGTTTGGAGAATGAACACGATGGGGACATGGATTGAGGCTGACAGACGGTGGTAGCGGGATGGGGGTCTAGTTAACGACCTGAGACAATGAGCAGTGGCATGTGATGGAATCCGCACAACAAGGAAGAATGGTTGTCGCTACAGATGAGATGCAGCCAGTCGTTTGTTGACAAGGGGGCAAGATACAGGGAACAACGTCTGTGTGTGAACACTGATCTAAAAACAACCTGTTGACTGGATGCAGGGCCGACACATTTTGTGAGGACTCTGGTTGCAGACAAGGTAGGAAACGATGGTAGCAGGTGGGTAAGGGAAACGATGGTAGCAAGGTGTGGGACGACAGGATGGATGAGCAGGAAGTAGCCGACCCGAAACAACAACGAACTATAGCGTGCTGTTGAAGATGAATCTCGTGACTTGATTCGAATGTTCACAGATTGGGTTTCGGTGCAAACACATATAGTTATTATACTCCTCGATTCTCTTTGAATTTTGCGCCCTCACGTTTAGGTAGAGGGTTCCTGCAATGCTGAGTGCAAGAAGCCAATCATACTCATCCACATTAATAAAATGTGGGCTCTATTGCTCAACATAGATTTTGATTATTTCATGGATGTAGTTCCACAGATTCATGCCAATGTTGACAACCAATGCTAGTTGTCGAAGCCATAACTGGTTGCCATTTACGAGCCGCTCGATGAGCAAGAGAGGTATATGGAGAGCCTCCCAGGCGTCCCCCTCCCTTAAACCAAGAGGAATTTGTATAGCTTTGTTCATTGACCCAATTTGAGACATATTTTCATGCAACCGCAAGTTTGCTTCTGCAAAATGGAGATCACGCAATTTAAGCCAAATTGGGTCATGCTCCTCCAAAAGAACCTCTTTTTTTCCTTTCTTCCTTTATGAGTAGTCATCTCATAAACATACTTATTTCCTTCCATTTTCAGTAGATCATGACACATAGCATCATATGCCCATTCATGTATCACTGGAGCAATTGGATCAATTGATCGACCAACAATGAACAATTCACAAGTTTCTGTCTGTGGATAATTTGGTTTTGCTGATTTGTATTTGACAAGGCAATCCAACGTCGAAACCAATTGACGGAAAGTGGTCGGCATTCTTGTATCTTTAGCTGATTTGGGAGCACAAAATCTGACTTTTGGGAATTCCTTCAGATGCAAAAATAGTGGCAAGTCAGCAGATCATGGTGTCAATGCAAACTTTATAGTCTTGACTTTTATCACTCTGCTCTGCAAATAGTTGCTCAAGTGCCCTCTCATTGTCTGTACCAAAATCCCTGAGCATCAATAGCTAGGTACTCCAAATTCATCTCTCTCAGAGATGATATTCTGGATAATAAACTTGTCTTGAAATAGGTGAACTGAAAAACACATATGCCTTTTTGTATAATGGCTTCCTGTCATGTCA
Organism: Pinus taeda; assembly: GCA_000404065.3. Taxonomy (NCBI): domain Eukaryota; kingdom Viridiplantae; phylum Streptophyta; class Pinopsida; order Pinales; family Pinaceae; genus Pinus; species Pinus taeda. The sequence goes on along the minus strand of APFE030841539.1, from coordinate 236,546 downwards.
GAAATAAACATAGAAACACTTTCCTTTGTTGGTTGAATAAAATAGACAACCTTAATAGTGGGAAGAGGTTGCCTCCGATTACTTAAGTCCTCAACCAATGAGATGCCTTCCTTAGTTATATCAACCATCCTGCAAGAATAGGACATCACTTTGACAATTACTTTGTCCATGATAAGCACCTTCCAATCTGATTTTGAATCATATCCACTTAAAACTGAAGCAAAATTTAAACATTTTTTTCTTCTTCTTAGGAATTGCCATTAAACCCTCAAATGGATTTCTCTCATACTCCACATCGTAGGTACTTAGGAGTGTTGACCTTACATCTACTAAAAATCCCTTAATATCTGGAAACGGTGGTTGCAAATCCTTTAGTGTAGCTGAACCATTTGTTATATTTTCCATGAAGGCGTAACCCTTGTTGTGCTTGTGATCATCAAGGTTTTGAGGTAATGAAAGTTCGAAATTACAAGTCTTCATCCAATTTAACGGTTGACATGAACTTCTTGGAGGGAGAAACTTCATAATTGCATTTTTAAAAGTCATGGCCTAGAGAGGTCTTTTTCGTGAAATTGGCAACATTGACCTTCTTACCAAAGGCGGCCTTGCTGGTTGTTGCTAAGAAGCATCATCACAACATTCTTTACCATTATTATAATCCAGGCCATCTTCATCTTTAAGATCATCTTCATTCTCATCATAATCTGAAATTGACATAACCTCTTCTTGGTCTTCTCTATAGAATGTAATGATTTTTCATGAACAATTTCTGTCCATTCATTTTTATCATCTTCTTCAACCGTCTTATCTATGTCACCTTGAGGATTTTGTAATTCAACATGTTCAACAACATTTCCTTGGTTAGAACATTCTTTAATGCTATATCCTTTCACGTTGCTGTATTCTTCCTTTAGAGATGCTGTAAATTCTGCACATGATTTTTTTAATTGCTGAAACGTTTCTTGAATTTCACTCAACAACTCAATGGTTTCAGGACATAAACGTAATGGCATATTGTACAACGGATAACGTCCAAGGGCTCGCATGGCTCTGATACCACTGAAACAACGAAACTTAAGAGTGTTTGTGCTTTTAATATAAAATACACAAACATATTTATAAATAATATTTTATTAATATATGAAAATGTACAAGAGATGTTGAATGTTACAATGAGGTCCTGTTTATATACCTAGGCAGGTGTCCTTTCATGTTTGGGCATGTCTTTTAGACATGCCTTTTCACTTAACTAATGATTATTTAAGATAATGATTATTTTGATTATTTATTATTTATATTTATTTATATTCATTTTATTTTATATAATTTATATTCGTAATAGGCTTGTAATGTGCGGATGGGGAGCGAAAAATGTGGGATGGGAAAACAAGACCACACTATCAAAATCGGGGTTTCCCAAGTAGTGCCCTTCCTAAAACCAAAGGTCAAGAAGGGAGATATTGCGAGACTAAGATTGAGGATTAACCCCCCATCTAAGGTTAGGGAACAAAACCACGGTCAAAACCCCTTCTTCTTCCAAGTCATCCAATAATCCATGCCCAAGAAAAACAAACATAAGCACCCGATCACACAATGAAAAACATACCTTTTGGGTTGGATTGCCCACCTTTTAACATATGTTCTCGACAAATGGGTGAGGGGACATATCACTGATGTGGGGAGCACAGATCAATCATCAAATGGCACAATATATCGGCTACATCAGTGGCTGTCAGGGGCCGCTGGTTGTCAGTTGAAGAGACATCTAGGAGAAAAAAATGTCCTATGGGTTCACCCACTTTTGATGGGTAACAAAGCCTAAGGGAAAGGATGGAGAGACAATTGTTTTGGATAGAGTCCAATAGATTTGCATTAGCTAATTGCAGGTTTGTGAAGAGGGTGAAGAAATTAGAAAGTGAGCAGTAAGGAAATTTTCTAAGCACACAGAGAGCAGGTGACCAAATGTGGGAGAGGTTGAGAACATTCAAGAGGTCGAGCTTGCTGATTTTTCCTTGGTATCTCAGAAACAGGTCTATGTCTAAAAACACGATCATACACACTAAAATACCTCAACCTACTAGAACTTTGCATAGTGGAAATCTTCAACAGCGAAATCAATATAGTGCACAGAGATATGAGTCCAACACTCAATTATTTATTACTTCATTAATAAAGGAATCATGGGGCTCTCGTACCAGGGATCATGGCCCACGACCTCTGATACAAACAATATACATAGTATACAACTAGGGCTTGGGCTTGTTGTCAGCAACTTCAGATTGGCAATCTACCCATAAGGAACTAGACAGGAACAAACACTTAACTTACTTTCTGAAGTAGATCAACCCTTTTTGCTCACATTGTCCTTGACATATGGCAGGTCCTTTGCCTCTTCATGCAGAGAATATGCTGCTCCAGTGCCTCTGCCCTAGCTGCTCACAAGGTCCTCTGCTGCTTCAGATTTCCTTGCACAACCAACTTCATCAATTCTGCTTTCTTATAGTGACAATGCTGCTCCAGAGGTCACTGATCTTAGGCTTCAAAAGTTTTCCTTCACACAGTGTCTATGCTGCTCCTTAGATCACTATTGATGGGCTACATAGGTTTGCCTTCTAACAGTAGATTGCTACTGCAACCATAATTGTTCATAGGCACCTCAATAAGGTCTGCAACTTCCAGCTCTTCTGCTCCTTAGATCACTGTTCTTATGCAACCCCATAGCATAGTTCTTACAGTGTTTGGCTGCCCTCAAACTACTGCATATTAGTCTTCATTGCACTGTTGTCCTATCACACATTCAAGGACAGATCTACATCTAGTCTTTGCAATCATCAACTTAGAACAATGCCACATACCCTTATTTGAACTTTGCCTAGTCCTAAAGGTCCTGGTCCTAAGGCACTCTTGTTGAGGTCACTTAACCCTGAACTTCCTTCTACAATACTTCAGATTCGTACCTCAGGTACAAACCTCAACACTTCAGCATATGCCTCACTTTCATAACCCTTAACTTTTTCTACGCATTGCTTGAGGAGGCTCAACCATCACTTCTGCTACACCACAGGCCTTACGGCCTCATTGTCTAGCACTACTAGGGGTCTCGACCCTCTTGAATGTTGAGATTTGGTAGCTTGGGAGGTACTCCAAGCCAAGGTTACGGGGGAGTGCCTCCCCGTCTCTCGCTCCTGCTCCCAATTCGCGCTCCAGAGCTCCTCGGGAGCACGCTCCCTAAAAAAATGCTCCCTACCTTTTTGGGAGCATTTAGTCTTTTTTGCAATTTTTTTTTTTGCAGTAATATTCCAAATGTAATTTTTTTCAAAGAAACAAATAACTTTTGAGTGGGGCAACCTAATGATCAAGCCTATGGCCCTAGTATTGATATGCGATTCATGGTAATGTTAAAATTTCATTCAAAATCCAACAGACTTATCAGTTTTTTAGGATTTCAGGATTGGGGGATTGCAACGTCTCCATTGAATTTTTTCATGTATTAGGGTATGGAACTTGTATTTAATCAAGAGCACCAATCCCTTTATGTAGCTTGATGTTAGTGACTTTGGTTGTCAAACTCCTCTATCATGAACCTCCTAAAAATGTACGCATCACTCATGCTTTTACTTAAATTTTTAACATTACCATGAAATGACTCGTGATGTTTGAGAGTGGTTCTGACGTCATTGAATTTCATATGGAGAAAGTAGAATTTTAAATTTCATTCAAATCCAGCGGACTTATCAGTTTTTCAAGATTTCAGGATTGGGGGATTGCAATGTTTCCATTGAATTTTTTCATGTATTATGGTATGGAACTCGTATTTAATGAAGAGCACCAATTCCTCTATGTACCTTGATGTTAGTGACATTGGTTGTCAAACTCCTCTATTATGAACCTCCTAAAAATGTACGCATCACTCAAACAAAATCTTGACTTGACATGCTATGCTTTTTCTATTTCATGTTAATGCTTAGAGGGTGATATTAATGACAGAGATCCTTATACTGATCCAGAGGTAATGACAAAGATACCTTTGGATATTAATGCTTAGAGGGTGATAGTAATGGCAAAGATCTTGATTTTCAACAAGACTAAAAAATTAGACATTTCTCGTGGTGGCAAGAGGCCCAAGCATAAGCAATAGATAATAGATTTACTTGTCTTTTCTAGTTTCTAGTAGTTTTTATAACTATTGACTCTTTCATATTTATTATGATATTTTTTTAAACAGCATATGACAATTTAAGTTTGAAGTTTAAAGTTGGCAATTATAACTCATTAGTAATGAATTATGAATATGATGCTTCATGAAAATTGAAAGTTGTTTCATTTCATCTCATTTTATAACATTTCATTTCATGTTAGAAATTATTTGTTGTAATGGTTACACTTAGCTTACAAGTACAAGTTTGGTGATCAATGATGATAAATATTATATATTGAATTTTGAAAGTTTGAAACTTTAAGATTGATGAATCATGAGACTCAAGATGTTGTATGCTACTAACTTGTGGACGTGGTTGTGAAGATTATAACTTCTAGATGATTGTTGTTATATGGTTCAATCTATGTTTTTTATATCTAATTTATCATTCTACATGTTTTTGTTGACATATATGCATCAAAATATACAAAATATACAAAATATATATAATATAAAAAATGCTCCGGGATTCGCTCCTAAACTAGGAGCTTCGGAAAATGTCGCTCCTCCTTTCGTTTTTGCTCCTGCTCCCAAGTAACCTTGCTCCAAGCCCTAGGGTTCGAGGTTTGGAGGTTGGAGACCACAAATGTACTTTGTGGGCTTGGAACCCAAGGTGTGGGCTTTGCACCCAAGCTGGTGGGTGTGGAACCATGAGGCATTTGTGTGATTTGACACATGGAGGTGTTAGAGGACCCTTAGAGGAGAAAGAGGCAGCAAAATTCACTCAAATCCGAGGTGTCTATGATGAGATATTAATTTTTGTGTGTAGCTGGTGGGTTTTGTGGCACATAAGTGAGGTTGACTTGGTGTGTTGGTGTGCCACAAGACATGTTAGATGACACCACATGTTAGTGATAAATAGAAGTGATTGTGGAGGCAAAGACTCACATCCAAATGCATCTTCTCATGTGAAATACATCTCTGAGGCAACCAATCTCTAGGAGAAGGACGACGAAGTGTATGAGGGATTGTTTTGGGTGAGTTTCACATCTACAATAGGGCCAAGAAGCTACAAGAGGACAACCGCTGTCTTGAGGACAAATTTGGGCAAGATTTGTGTGGTATTTTTGTTCTTACAAGTCCGAATTTAGAGTAGGAGGCAGACCGAGTATTGCTGTGGTATTTTTGGGCAGATTGGTGGACGTTTTGTGGTGGAAACACTCTCCTTATCAAGCCGCACTTTAGATCTGTTGGAGCAAAAGGGGCCAAGGGTCTGTACTAGCCTAGAATAGGGGGTTGAGAGGCCTATTTGGGGTGCATATGAGTCCTCAGGGTAGCGAAGGGCAACAACTTGCATATAAGGGGAGCCAAAACTGAGAAGAGGAGTCTTGGAGCAAATAGGTGGGACTGTTGTGGACTATAAGTAGCCCTAACTAGACCAAGTTCCTACCACTGTGTGACACCAGCTCAAGAGGTATGTTGAAGATGTATTCAAGTTGAGTTAGATGCTAGTGGATGTGGTCTTAGTTTGGACATTTGTATTGGACACTTGTGGTCTATTAGAGGGCAACGTCAAAGTGGACCAAGAGTAGCCTAGTGCAACACCTTGACGAACTAAGGGGGTTGCTAGGAGAGGCAGTGAAGAAGGCCCCAAGGTTTGGCCAGCTAGAAGCAGTTTGGTATAGCGCGTGCTAATTGTTGGAGAAGCGACATTCGATGGTGATAGGTGGCAACTCTCTTGCCCTATGTTAGTCTTCATTAGAGCAGTGCAGGAAGACTATAGTGGGAAGAAAAGTCCCAAGAGAGCGCAACAATGGGTGAAAGTCTCAAAGTGTTGTATCTTTGAAGGATGAAGGAGCAACTAGTGAGCATGAAGACCTTATGTGTTGGTTGTAGATGGACCTATGATTAGCTAGAAGGCAGATTGTAGAGATCGAGTTTAGTGGCCTAAAGGAGTTGGTGCATTGATAGAGGTAGCGTTGCAGAATGGAAGCAAAGGACCTACAGTTTACAGGATACAACAAAGCAGCTGTGATTGCATGCTACATCAACTAGACCGTCAATATATCTTGTATCTTGTATTCTTGTACTAGTAGATGTATGAAGGCCACTATCCTTGATACGGGAGCCTTATACTATTGTTTTATTAGTTTGATTAATATAATGAAGCTGGGTTGTTGTAAAATTGTGCAAAAGGTTGTGTATATTCTGTACACTAGGAGATTTACTGCTGTATATTATTTAGTTGTGCAAATTAGTTGTTAGTTTCTGTAGCATCGGATGTGTTCTAGCCACGAAATTTTGTGGAGAGGTTATAATGCATGAGATCTCCAAAACCCAGAAATCGTTTATGGAAATTCCACCGAGAGATGGCTTAATTAGATTATTAACCAATTTTAAATATTTCCTAAATTTAAACTTAGGGAATATGGTTAATTAATCAAAATAGGGAATATGGTTAATTAATCAAAATTAATTAAGTAAAGGTGAGAATTCTCTAGAAACTTACACAAATTGATCTAGAAATGATCTGAGCCATCGATTAAGATTTAATCTTGGGTGTTGGAGTCCCAACAGGAAGATATAAGAAGGGATCGATGTGGTGATGGAGAAGACACTTGAGCAGTTCGATTTCCTTGGTAGATCGATTTCCAGAGAGCAACAACAGTTGCCGGAGAACTAGAGATCAAAGCAAACACAGTGAGGGGCAGGGACAATGAGGCTGGAGGAAGTTTTTCTAGATCCAGCGAGTGCATTTGTAGAGAGGCCGAGATTTCTCTAGGAGGCTGCGCAGAGGCAACACAGAGCCTCAAAGGGCAGTTCGAATTGTTGAAGAGGGCAGACGTTTTCAGTTCCACAAGCTATGCAGAGGTTCCAAAGTGCTGGAGAGACGTTTTCAGTTCCACAAGCTGGGCAAAGGTTCCAGAGTACCAGAAAGACGTTTCCCCAACCAACAATAGGTAGGACGATTTGATTAGCAGTTAGTTCGTGTAGCAGTAGTAGCAGGCAACTTTAAAGTGATGCAGTGCCACAACTTGCTTTTCAGTGGCAGTCCAGTGCCAGAATTGCCCATAGAGGGGGTAAATACCCTCTATATATTTTTGCCAGTATTTTCTCTGTAGGATAGCTAGATTTCTGTATCCAGATTATTAGACTCATAATTTCTCACTGCTGCATAATAATAAAACCCTTAGCTGTTGCACCGATTTTCCCATGTTGGGTTTTTTCGGGGACATTTGTCCAAAAATAACGGTGTCAATTTTAGTGTGTGTGCTAGTATTTTCTCAGTTTCCAATGCTATTTATTTTCGCAGTTTTATTTGTGAAGGGTGCAGTGTGATTAATTTAGTATTTGCCATAGCAAATAAATTGTTTAACAATTAGAAGAATTAATTCCAGTTGCTTCAATAGGATTTTAGTGGTGAATTTTTCACATGGTATTAGAGTGTGAGTGATCATCCAAGAAGCTCAAAAGCGAAAGAGGGAATTTCATTGTTCAGTAGGAGCAACAAGCCGAAATTTCTAGAGGCACCACAGTCTATTGCCAGGCAAGCCGAGTTGTTTGGGGATGTTCAGTGCAGAGTGGCAGAAAAATTCGACTTTCTGGATTGAGTGATTCCAGCATGCAGAGGGAGCAACAACAACTCAGATTTTCGCTGAGCAAATTCCTTGGTTGGACACAAAGGGTTTTTGTAGCAGTTTACAGTTGCAGAATCCGCGTCGGGTGGAAGAGAAAAACACACACAGTAGGGAGAAAATGTCTGTCAGAGGGTTTCTAGCCAAGAAATCTGATTTTTCCAGCAGCAGATTGGCAGTAACTGAGTGCAGATTCTCTCACTCCAGAAGGGAGTGCGTATAGCAGAGAAACAACCGAGCAGAGAGAAAGATGGAGTTTTCAATAACTTTCGTGATGGCCACGACAGGGCTTAGAGATAGGATAGGTTGGAGGGAGCCTCCAACTATGTCATCTGGAAGGCTAAGATGTCCTTCCTTCTAGATGAATATAGCCTAAAAGCCTACGTGGACAATATGGTAGTAGTTCCCCATGATGCTGTTGATTTGGGGTAGCATCGGATGTGCTCTAGCGATGAAAATTGGTGGAGAGGCTAAAGCACATGAGATCTCCAAGACCCAAAAATGGTTTGGACAAATTGTACTTGGTTTGGGAGATATTAAAATAATTAATATTTTTAATGGAGTTCCTAAGTCTAAACTTAGGAAAAACAAAATATTAATGGGTATTAATATAAAACTGGGTTAGAAGGTTCCAAAAGTCATGGATCAAGCCAAATTTAATCTTAGCCATTGATTAGAGATTTAATCTTGGTTGTTGAAGGATCAAAGAGAAAAGTATAAGAAGAGGCTCGAGGGTCAGTTGGAGAATACACCAGAGTGATGAGTCATTCATTGTGCAAGAGCGGGGTTGCTAAGCAAAGTTGAATCAGTGATCAGCAGCAAGGGGTAGTGAGTCTTGGGCAGAGAGGCAAAGATAGTACTGAGAGACCAGCGCAAAAGCAGGGAGAGCGAGAGCAGTAGCCAATGACAATGCAAATGCTAGTAGCAGTCAGAGACTTGGGAGACAGATGCATCATAATGAACACAAATGATTCAGTATTTTGGATGTTTGTCAGTTGCAGTAGTTGCAGTTGCACCAACAACAGATGAGATCTAGTTGCAGTGCAGATGTAGAGTTGGTAGCTGCATGGTAGTGTCAACAACAACACATATTCAACATTGGAGTTGTGCACTGGTTGGTAAGCAGTATGGCCAGACATAAGCAGCGTGACAGGAGGTGATATAGAGATAGGTTGTTGTGGTAGGATGTGTAACACTATAGGGAACATAGTCCTCGCAAAGAGGGAGTGTTAGTTTCTGTAGCATCGGATGTGTTCTAGCCATGAAATTTGGTGGAGAGGCTAGAATGCATGAGATCTACAAAACCTAGAAATTGTTTCTAGAAATTCCACATAAAGATGGCTTAATTAGATTATTAACCAATTTTAAATATTTCCTATGTCTAAACTTACGAAATATGGTTAATTAATCAGAATTAATTAAGTCAAAGTGAAAATTCTCTAGAAACTCACACAAATCAATCCAGAAATGATCTGAGCCATCGATTAAGATTTAATCTTGGGTGTTGGAGTCCCAACAAGAAGATATAAGAAGGGATCAATGTGGTGATGGAGAAGACACTTGAGCAGTTCAATTTCCTTGGCAGATTGATTTCCAGAGAGCAGCAATAGTTGCCAGAGAGCCAGAGATTGAAGCAGAGACAGTGAGGGGCAAGAACAATGAGGTTGGAGGAAGTTTTTCTAGATCCAGTGAGTGCATTTGTAGAGAGGCCGAGATTTCTTGAGGGGGCTGCACAAAGGTAGGACAAAGCCTTAGAGGGTCAGTTCAAATTGCTGAAGATGGCAGACGTTTTTAGTTCGAGAGGCTGAACAGAGGTTCCAGAGTGTTGGAGAGACGTTTTCCCAACCAACGTTAGGCAGGATGGCTTGATTAGCAGTTAGTTCGGGCAACAATAGAAGCAAGCGACTTCAGAGTGATGTAGTGCCTACGTAGGCCCAGTAGGACAACTTGCTTTTCAGAGGCAGTCCAGTGCCGGAATTACCCGGAGAGAGGGCAAATTCCCTCTAGATATTTTTGCCAATAATATCTCATTGTTGCATAATAATAAAACCCTTAGCTGCTGCATCGGTTTTCCCAAGTTGGGTTTTTTCGGGGGACATTTGTCCAAAAATAACGGTGTCATTTTTAGGTGTGTGTGTTAGATTTTTTTAGTTTCCAACGTTATTTTCTTCCGTAGTTAATTTGTGAAAATCACAATGTGAATTATTTGGTGTTTGTTGTAGAAAACTGCAAATAAATTGTTAAACAAATTAACAATTAGAAAATTAATTTCCAGTTGCTGTGATAGATGAAATTTTCACAGTAGTCTTGTTGTGATTCTTGGATTGGAAGTGTCAATGATTTAAGATTCTATCCTAGACACTAGTATCGTGGAAAAACAACAGTTACACACCAGAAATCCTCTTAGCCCTATACTTAGAGATATATAAAGGAACTTATGCCCAAAAATTTATTCAACTTAGGCACTTGTGTTCTCATATGATGAATTACAGTCCATGAGATCCTTTGTTCCAACCTCCCACATGCATTATCCTTCTTGTTGAGTCTTTAGGGTACTCGGCCTAATCAACAGACCCTTCTTACCGACCCACAACACCTGATCTAGGTCTCGACCTTGAGATTTTCCCTAGATCAGGTCACGTTACACTTATGGCTAGACTCTTTACCCCATCCTTGCTACAGATCACATTCTTGGTCGGTTGTGGCTAGAAATTTGATCTCTGTCGCGACCTTCATTGCTTAGAAATATGTCACAGATCCTCCTTCCCCTGCACAAAAGAAATGCCACGGATCCTCCTTCCCTTGCACAAAAGAAATGCCACGGATCCTCCTCCAACATAAACCCTCGCTGTCTCTAGATCTCGACTCCTTGAGCAACCCTACTTAGCCTTGCAGCTTTGCTCCTCTAGGGCTACATCTTTCTAGTCTCCACACTCAATGAAGTTCATCTCATTGATGTGTACTAGGCCCCTTTTATACTTTTCCTTAGGTCACTTAGGAAATGTTCTAGATCTAGGGTTTTCGCTTCTTTGACGCTTATAATAAACTATTATTTTCTCCTTTGGTCCTAAATCCCATCTTGGGTCCAAAATCCCATTTTGGGCAAATCACCCAACAAATGACTTATTGTGGGTTGTCCTCTCTCAGAAATACCTTCCGAGCTACTCAAAATTTAACAGAGCTAAGTTTTATCTGTAGCCAAATCTGCTTTATGTGCGATGGTTGTATGGGAAATCAGGTCACACATGTGAAGGAGAGAGTGTCTGCAGGATTAGATCTGAAGCCCTAGATTTCAGTCTAAGGACATACTGTTTATTTAATTGAATATTGTGCATTTGTATCAGGGTTTTCTGAAGGGCCATGATCCCTAGTATGAGAGCCCTATTATTGTTTTATTGAAGGATTGATAAGTCAAGTTTTGGCCCAATATTCTTGTGCACTGTTGTTGATTTCATTGCTGATTTGTTCCACAGTGTAAAGTTGTTGGTTAAAAATTCCTAGTGTGTTTATGTGCTAAGTCTAGTCATAGACCAGATCTAGGGCTTATGGAAAATTAACAGTTGTTGTGTGCATTTATTCTGCACTTCATTTACAAAGTATGGATTTATGAGCCATCCCAGTGTTACGTGGGAGTGGGAACGAAAGCGAGGAGCAGGAGCGAAAACGGGAGCGGGAGTGACATTTTCAGAAGCTCCCGGTTTGGGAGCGAATCTTGGAG
>APFE030841539.1:193847-223521 GCA_000404065.3 Pinus taeda | reverse complement strand
TAATGAGTTATAATTGCCAACTTCAAACTTAAATTGTCATATATTGTTTAAAAAAATATCATGATAAATATGAAAGAGTCAATAGTTATAAAAGCTACTAGAAACTAGAAAAGAGAAGTAAATCTATTATCTATTTCTTATAATTGGGCCTCTTGCCACCGCGAGAAATGTCTAATTTTTTAGTCTTGTTGGAAAATCAGGGTCTTTGTCATTAATATTGGGCCACTTGCCACCACGAGAAATGTCTAATTTTTTAGTCTTGTTGGAAAATTAGGATCTTTGTTATTATCACCCTCTAAGTATTAATATCCAGAGGTACCTTTGTCATTACCTCTGTATCTGTATCAGGATCTTTTTCATTAATATCACCCTCTAAGTATTAACATAACATAGAAAAAGCGTAGCATGTCAAGTCAAGATTTTGCTTGAGTGATGCGTACATTTTTAGGAGGGTCATGATAGAGGAGTTCGACAACCAGTGTCACTAACATCAAGGTACATAGAGGGATTGGTGCTCTTGATTAAATACGAGTTCCATACCCTAATACATGACAAAATTCAATGGAAAAATTGCAATCCCCTAATCCTGAAATCTTGAAAAGCTGATAAATCTGCTGGATTTTGAATGAAATCTAAAATTCTACTTTCTCCATATGAAATCCAATGAGGCCGGAACCACTCTCAAACATCCTGAGTCATTTCAGGGTAATGTTAAAAATTTAAGTAATTAAGAATTTAAGAATTTAACATTACCATGAATAGCATATCAATACTAGGGCCTAGACTTGATCATTAAGCTGCCCTGCTCAAAAATTATTTATTTCTTTCAAAAAAAAATTGCATTTCGAACGTTACTACAATTTTTTTTTTGCAAAAAAGGCAAAACACTCCCGAAAACACTCCTGAATAGGCAGGGAGCGAATTTTTTTTTAGGGAGCGTGATCCCAACCCGCTCTCGAGTCGCTCCTGCCCAGAGCGCAGATTGGGAGCGGGATCGGGGGGGGGGGGGGGGGGGGTTGTGCTCCCCCGCAACATTGAATCATCCTATTTGTAACATTGGGTCAGCTCGTAATAATATAATTTTGACATAATTTAATTCATGTAAAAAGGAAAAATTGACAACTTACTTGGAAGATACTTTCAATGACAACATATTAGAGTTGAAATTAATATCTGATAAACATTGCCTTGAGAGAAATTGTTGCTCAGATTTTAATATTTAAAAAGTCTATTTGTGAAGTGTAATGGGATGGTTAAACTTTTGTTCTTTGTTTTCTTAGTTATTACTCTTGTATAACCTAACAATGTCAATGTTTTCTCATAGAAATTATTATAAAATATGTGACATTATTCAAATTTCCTTGCTCGCTAAATGTAAACGAACAATTATAGCCTTAGGATGATCTTCTTAAGGTCCTACAGATTGTAAATGTATGTTTTTGATAAAGTTGTAAACAAATAATGAAATATTCATATGTCTAAATTTTATGATCCTAAGTTAACAACATTCATAAGCTTGCCTCTCTGTATGGTGACTAGCTTGTAATATTGAGTTTAAAATTTATATTTTTCCATCATTATTTATTTCATATGGATATTGCTATTAAGTTATATAAACATCTTTAATTAGATCAACTTCAATGTTATCAATGATGCCATTTATCCAACTAAGATTACCAGTTATGGTTTCCAACAAAAGATAAAGTTAGAGATGCGACTCCAAAAAATCAAATTTCAGGTTTATATTGGCCTTTTTTTCAAACCTTGGCAATTTTTGAGGAAAGAGTGTAATAAAAATCCCCAAAAAATGGTGATTTTTTATTTAGGGTTTGGAATTGTGATTTTTTGTGGTTTTGGAGTTTTCTTGGCCATTTTTCATCTATGTTCATATGGCAGTTGTGAATCCCAATACTCAGTGGTCAGTTTTAATTGTGAAAAGCCATGTGTGATTCTGTAATATGTTCCAGTTTCTATTCTTTGGTTCTTTGGGTATAATATGCAATGTTTTGATGTTCACAATATGGAGGGGCTAACATTTCCACAAACAGGAACGGAAGCAGAGAAGAAAAGCACGCCAAAAGGTTGCAGCAATTAGAAAAAAATTGCTCGATATTGGACAGGAGCATGTTCTTTTTGGACTTTCTATTGGGGACAAGGCCCAGAAGCAAGCTCTTTTAGATCAAATTTTGAGTTTTGACTTCAAGCTTTTCAAACATGCATTGCAAGATTCATCAGAGACTTATCAAAGGTAGCAACTCTTGGTTTTCCATTCGATTTAGAATGACTAGAAGATGGTCAGTTGCACATAAATAATGGCAGCTTCTGAGAAGCTCGGCTTGACTCTGTCATGCAAGAAATCTTTTAAGTATTCATGTTAAGGTTAAATTGATGCAATAGATTATATAGGTGATGAAATATGGGGACTATCATGTCCTTCACAATATAATGAGATGAATTGATGATCAACATGCTAGTTGGAAGGGTTAGATTCAACAGGGTAGGTAATATCAACTTGTCATGCAATATGAATTGTTTACTGCAATAACTCTGAATTTTCAAACACATCTAGAAAATTATGAAGGCAAGGTGGTATATATTGAATCATCTTTTTTACATAGTGATTGCACGTACAAAATAGACTCTAAATGGGGTACAGTGTATCCAATTTGGTGGTGTTTCAGTAAAGGATATAGGTGATTTAGTGTGAAGATTAAATTGAGAGGACTCCGACTGAATAAATTTTGAAAACCTCTAACATGCTCCAATTTAAAGAATTTTCTGTGCTTTTTGTTCTGTACTCTATTGTATTTATTTACGTAAGTAATGACTGTTTACTAAATCTATCCAAGAGGAACGATGCAACAGGTTTAGAGCCTTTCAAGCTAATCCTGTTAACTGAACATCAATGAAGTACCATGCTTTGGTTTTATCCATTGTTAAAACAACATCAGATTTCTAGTTTTCTTAATGTCAATGGCTCAGATTTTATAAACTTCCAATAATAATCTTAAGAACAAAAAATTGGATTTTGTCTAGCAGGTCACAGTCAGCAAGTAGTGATTGTTACACTGGCAGTCTGGCACCCTAATGCCAGTGGCAGATATAAGTGGAAAGAGGGAAATTTGGTTGACTATAGTGGTGCGATCTTGAATCATGATTATTTACAATATTAGCATAAGAAATAGTATCTATGTATGAATGGAATCTTGTATTGCAGATCTGTTTCTTTGGCTGATTATTTTTTGTTAAGTGTGTTGTTTCTCATTTAGCTTCAATAACAAGGGCTATACATTCATCTAACAAATTTTGACGCCTTCTCATGGGCCATCCTGCAAAGATCTCCCATACATGATATAATTCCCTTTTTCACTTTAGGGTAAGCTGGAGAGTAGAGGTGTAGTGGAAAAATAATTCTGATGAATTAACGAGGCCTAGTAACCTTGTAAACTAATTCAGACAGATGTTTTATCTTTACCGTGCATACTACAGCACGAGCTTCACTAGAAATAAGCCATAAGCGTGAACTGAGAAGCCATGCTCAATTAAAATATTTTTGAAGTCATTCAGCATCATGCATATTGGGTATTTACATTACTTGTAATTTAGGATGGTGTCTGGAGTTCTTAGCACTTTTAGATCACTGGACTTCATATGATTTGTCATGGCTACTTTGCATGATATATATGCTTTGAAAAAATCATTTACTATCTGCTGTCAATACAGGTCTGATTTGTCTCGACTGATGGATACCAAATTAACAACAAATTGGTGGTTAAGCTCAGACGATTTCAGGAAAGGCCATGTCCCATCATGGAAAAAGGAGTCTGTGAGTTCTGAGACCTTACAGCTACACAGGGAAGGCCTAGAGCTCATTGCCCAAGGTCAGATCGCAGTAATTATATTTGTGGATGAAGAAAAACTGAAAGGAGATAATGCAGATGAACACATGTATGATCAAAGGAATTTAGCATTGCGAAATAGGTTCCACCTTCAGGCAGAGAAACTGCTTACAAGTCAGAAGCTTGCAAACTCGGTATGGTTCTGAAAATCCCTATTTGGCAACTAAAAGCTACACTGCCATGGTGTTAAATGTGAACTTTGAAAATGATTTAGGCTTGGTATGATCCAAACATGTGAAATGAGATGAGATAATTTCATTAGTGTCCACAAATGACCAAAAAATGTAGGTTAATAGGACTCAAAGTACAATCCAGTAGTGACAGACTGTGGGAGTGCCAAATCAACTCCCAAAATATAAAAGCTAACAGTTAAACATAAAATAAACTACTGAATGAAGAAAGTAGCCAAAAGCATAGGCCTAGAAACTAGATACAACATTATAAATAAATATACATCATCATGAGTGTTACAGTCAGCCAAGTAAATAAGCAATTTTTAAGTCATAGTGCAGATCTGCACTCAAAATGTAACCCACAGGTCCTAAAAGAGAAAACTAAGTTTGCAACTATCAAAACTTAAGATTTTGCATTTACTTAAACTCTGTAATGAAATTTTCAGGACTTCAAATGTTTGATCCTATGAGAAATACAAAGCAACAGATAATTAGGAGCTTAGCTTCATAAATTTACAATCTGGAATCACAGAACAGCAAGACAGGCTCCAACAGTGGTCACAAGAGTTTCTCTAGTTCTTAGAAATTACAACAGCAGCTAACACATGTTAAATTCTGAACCTGGCAGCTGGCAATTAGTTCCTTGTAGATTTTTACAGATATACCGAATAAAAGCAATACTAGGTTCTTAACACAATTATTTAGCATAAGAAAAAATATTAACCAATATTATGTAACAATGTGTATATATATATATAATGACTTGAATATTTGAATAGTTGAATGATGAATATGACAATAGGGCCCCGTTATAAATACCTAGGCAGGGTGCCTTTCCACTAATGGATGTCTTTACAAAAAGACATGTCTATTCACTAATTAATTAATTATCATTTGTTATGTTTATAACATTGCTGCCCTCTTTAAAAAATGCTTTGTCCTCAAAGCATAATAAACAGGAGTTTTTCTAGTTGACGATGCTTCTGTGGATGGCTTTTATTTGGTTTCAACATTATTTTTGCTTCGAGTGTTTGGTGAGGTTCTTGTAGAAGAAGAAGAAGAAGGAATTATTTTAATGTCCACGAGGCTAAAGATAGCCTATGGGACAGATTGATTCTCCATCTGGTTCTTGTATGCGGCCCTTTTCCTGTGAAGCCTCACAATAAACACTCCCAACTTCTCGACAAACCCCTCGCTGAATAGATTATCCCAATAGCTAGCTGCCATAATATCTGCATAACTTTCCCTGATGTCTTTGAAGGCCTCACATTCTAAAATGAAATGTTTTTCTGTTTCCACTTTTTCTGGAAGAGCAAAAAATACATACTCTTTCTTCCCACACTTCTTTTGGCCTTTTTCAGCGTCCTGTTTCACAACGGAGTTGATGAGAATTACTCATTAATTGAGCAATAAGAATTTTGTCTTCCAAGAAATATTGGCCCCTATGTATGCTTTTTGCTGATGATTATGAGTGAGTTTAAACTCTTCAGTATATTACTTTTTCTTTCTCTCTAGCTCCTTATCCCAAATACGCTTGTGGAACATATCTATAACAAAAGATTTTATCTCTTTACTGTTTATGGGACACATGTTCAAGCAAATACCCCATTTACTAAACTAGTTGTTATTTTGTCGCATCCAAGTCTTCTTTCTTTTGCACAATATGTTATTAAACACAACCTTAGGCTATCTGCCCTCTTCCATTTGCCCAATTTTTTTTAAATACCTTATGAGTCATGACTCACACCATAGTAATTGCTTCAATAGGAGCAGCCCCTGTTTCACTTAATAAGATAGCATAAAGAATTGTACTTTTAATTTTGAATTTGTTTGTAATCAAACGCTTCTGAACTTTCTCAATTTGTTTCCAGTGCATGTCAAATGTACTCCTGACCCACAGTTCACAACCATGGAGAATCACCAGAATCACTAAAATCCCAGAAAGAATTAGAGTGGTTTTCCAGTTCCATAACTTTGCCTCTCTACACCTATTTTGAAAAGCATAAAATGCTTTCTAACCCCCCAAAGTTCTTTTCTTTCTACAACCATCCCCACTTAGATTTTTGTTGAAGTCAATTCTGAAGGCCATGGGATGGAGATAAATAAATAGGAATCAATGCTTGTGTAAGTGTGTCAGCAACAAAAAGAGCGAAATACATAAGGGAAGAGGAGGAAGCCCAATACAAATTTAAAAAATCAAAGGGTTTATTTGAACATAGCTCACAATCACATGCACAAAGAACTCCGTCAGCATCCTCCCATGGCAGTGGATATGGAGGCACAGGAACAAACATCTCTTTAAGGCATAGAACCATATCAAATTTCCTTGATGAAGGGTGTAGGAATGATGTGGATTCAAAAATTTACCGGTTTCTCTATGCATGTGGGATACCATTCAATCTTCTTCGCTCACCTTATTGACATGAAATGGTTTCTGCCATAAATGATGCCCCCAAAGGATAGAAGAGCCCTGGGTATGACAAGGCTAGAATCGTTGGACTTGATCATGTAAAAGCAAAAATAACACATTCTTTGAGTAAAATGACAAATTCTTGGAATGAGCATGGGGTGTCCATTGTATTTGATGGATGGACAAATGTAAAAGGCAAGCCATTGATAAGTGTTTTTGCTGTGTCTGTTAGTGGTGCCATCTTCCTTTCAGCATATGATTACCTGAGAAGTTCAAGACTGACATCAACATTGTAGAACCATTACTTGAAATAATTGAATGTATTGGGCCATACAATGTCATCCAAGTCATCACTGATAATGCTGCTAATTGTAAGGCAATAGGAGTAATTATTGAGGATAAATACCCCAACATATTTTGGTCTGGGTGTTTGGTTCACACAATGAACCTTTTGATGCATGATATTATTAAGAACAAAAACCAACAATACAAATGGATTGGTGATTTGTACAAATCATAGTAATACCCATGGGCTTTTCTACAACCACTCAAGATTGGAGCTATTGAAGATTGTGAAGACTAGATTTGCTAGCTATTACCTCACCTTCAGGCGCCTTTGAAGGTAAGAGAGTCATTGGCTAGCATGGTATCAAGTCAACATTGGCATGTATTAAAGGACAGGGCTCCAAATGCAGTTGAGAAGCAAGGTTTTGAGCACGTGTGAGGGAAGTATTGCAATTCACCAAGCCCATTTATAGCATGCTTTGTTTGCAGATATAGATAAACTAGTGATTAGGGAGGTGTATGAGCAAATGGATATCTTGTTGGGGCAAATAAAATATATTGTTTAGGAAAATGATCCCAACTTGTATACAATGATTCACAATTGTGTGTGTGCACAATGGAATAAACTTAATGTTCCACTACATGCCTTGGTGTATATCCTTATGCCAAAATGCTACTCTCCATCTTGGTTGGGCCAACCTGCACTTGGGGATGGGGTTAGGATCAAACCCCATATAGATCGTTAGGATCAAACCCCATATAGATCCAGAGGGGGTATCTAAAGAATATATGGAAGCATTAGACAAGTTGGTACCTAACAAGCAGGAGTGTGCTAATCTGTGTCTTGAATTAGGCAGATACTTTAGTTGCATTGGTTTGTTTGGTTCTTTGCATGCAATGGAAGATAGAAACAGATTGGATGCTCTCACATGGTGGGAAGCATATGGTGGCATGGGACTTTTGCCAAAATTGGCAAAATAGGTTCTCTCACAGGTTGCAAATGCTTCTTCTACAGAGAGGTGTTGGAGCACCTACAAATTCATACATGATGTGAGAAGAAATAGACTCAGTAAAAACCTAGTAGAAATCTTGGTTTATGTGCACTACAACTTGAGGTTGTTGAGTCATTATTGTGATCGAGCTTATGAGGATCCAACATATAAAATTTGGAACAACCACCCAGAGGACAATAATTTGGAGGATAGCACTATACATCTTGAAGAATTGGAAGCAGAACTTTTGAGAGAAGATGATGAAGCAACAACATCCATGCCACCCCCACCATCCAATAGCAGTGCCAGTGCTCGAGTTCCGACTATTGCTCCTTTGTTGCCGCTGCCTCTATTTACATCCTCACATGGAGGGCATGTGCCTTCTGGTTCTGGTCGTGCAACTATGTAGGAGGAGACTCCTAGAAGACCACCACAACCTGCTCAGAAAGTAGACATTTCTGGTGGCAAGAGGAAGCTGTAGATAATAGATTTACTTGGCTTTTCTAGTTTCTATTAGTTTTAATAACTGTTGACTCTTTTGTATTTATTATGTTATTTTTTGTAAACAATATATGACAATCTAAGTTTGAAGTTTGAAGTTGGCAATTATAACTCATTCGTAATGAATTATGAATATGATGCTTCATGAAAGTTGAAAGTTGTTTCATTTCATTTCCTTTCATGTTAGATATTATTTGTTGTAATGGTTACACTTATTTTAGAAGTACAACTTTGGTGATCAATGATGATAAATGTTATATATTGAATTTTGAAAGCTTGAAACTTTAAGATTGATGAATCATGAGACACAATATGTTGTATGTTACTAACTTGTGGAAGTGGTTGATGAAGATTATAACTTCTATATGATTGATGTTATATGGTTCAATCTATGTTTTTATGCTTTTTATATCTAATTCATCATTCTACATGCTTTTGTTGACATGTATGGATCAAAATATAAAAAAATATACATTATATAAAAATTCACTCTCTGCTTCGCTCCCAAACTGGGAGCTTCTGAAAATGTCGCTTCCGCTTCCGCTCCCCATTTTCGCTCCTGCTCCCAAGTAACCTTGCTTGCGATTCTAAGGAAGTTGGCTTTTTGAAATGATTCAAAGAGGTCGAAAATTTGAAATATAATGTGCATCTATGAAGGCTTGTGGCTCGACTCAATTCTAGGCACACATGCATTAAAATGAAGTTTGATCAACTTGCTAGGACTTGTGGAGGAGATCGGAAACAATTTTGTATGAACAACAAGGGTATGTTCTGGGATTGATTGTGGGATTGATTGGGTGCAAATCCGATGTTTTTGTGAGTTTCTCTAACCATTTTTTAAATCTGGAGTTGATCCTGTGCAAATAGCTCTCGAATTGAAGCTCAACATACCAGAAGTGATATCGTTGGTGGATTTGCATTGATCATGGTCTAAAGCTCTACAACCAGACCTTCTATATCAAACTTTAACACAGTGTAAATCCTTGGACAACAAAAACATGAATCAATTCAGTTCATAGCCCAATGCAGAGTATACTAAGTGATCTGGAGGTTTGAGCAGTTATAGTACCTGAAGATGTGTTCTATAAAAACCTTGAAAACTAATCTGGAGTACCTATATATATTGAAGATCGACCTCCTCTAAACTCTCGCTGCCTTAAGCTTGTTTGCAGTTTGCTATAGCATCCTTGGAAACACAATGTTGATCCAGTGACTATTCATTGAAGAATCTTTGAATCCATGAACCATTTGTTGTACCTTCTCCTTTACTCCATACAAAAGGTCGAAGTCAGAACTACTCAAGTTTTACAAGGCAGCTCCTGGATACGTTTTCACATGGTCGAAGAATTCTTAGGTTGTGATTTTTGATTTATTGAGGACATCGCTGGTATGCTATACACACTTCAGGACTCTTGCAATCTAAATCCAAAACTTGCCATGACATTTTGAAGGATTAAGATCTGTCACCTGTAGACTCTTGGAGATTGCGTGTAGGATTAATTTTGCACTGTGTATTTGAAGTCCAGAATTATAAACTCTTGAGACAGAATCTTTGAGAGGACTAGATGTGTTTACAGTATCTGATAATTTTCTTGTATATTTATTGAGACATAAAAGGCTTGAGTTTCTCATGTCACTGCTGTATAATCCTTGGTCCTGTACCCATTACCTAAGACATTATTTGTAGGGGCTGTTTTGAGAAATGGTTGTTTTAGGAGGTATTGTGAAACCTTATTACTTGTAGCACAAACCTGAGTAGTGTTTGGAGCAGTTAGAATGTAGCATGGTGTTGTGTTCTATGACAATATGGCCTCATGACAGTGTAACCTTTGTAACAATGAGCTGGAGTGAACACGACTCTTAATCTATTGACAACACAGTGATCCTAGTGCCCAGATCTTGATGAGAGTTTTGATTTTGATGTGTTCTTGTATGACCTTGAAGAATATTTGGCAGTGACCTCTGTATATTGGCGTGTGTGACTATATCCCCTTGATAGTGTAACTGAAATGAATGTGCATACGAGACAATGATCTTTTATACCTGATACATAATGATGTCAAAGCCTTCAATGCAGAGAGTGATCTTGCTTAATGGTAGTATTCTATACGTAACAGTGAGAATGACCTTGACAATGATAGTGGCAGGGATGTGTGACAGATCATTTGACAGTTCATGTAGAGCTATTGTTACACCAGTGTTATTCCTGTGACAGCAGTACTATTCCTGTTCCAATAGTACCATTCTTGTGATGTGTTTGACTTGGCATTTCTTGTGGAAAATTATTGTTGTTGATTTCAAAGGCAGTTGTAGCAGTGGCAGTGACAGAGAGTGGACGGCAGCAGACAGGGGCAGCAGTAGGTGACACCAGTAGAGCAGTAGCATCAAAGGGTAGCAGTGGAAATAGTGAGCAGCAGAGGCAACAATGATTGCAGCTGTGGGCAATGATAGCAGTAGTAATTGCAACAGTGGGCAGCAGTGATTGGTTGACTTGTTGATTGTAAGGGGGACTGAAGACTCCTTCATAGTAGGTCTGCATATATCTTTAGAACTTGGTGAGCATGAGCTTCCTTGGGGAGTCTTCTACTTCCTTCCAGCTCGCTTGCTAAATTGTGTATATAACCACACATAATACAAAGCTTGTTTGGACAACAAAATCTCGTGTACTGTTGATGTGATGTTTATGATTTTGTCTTAATGAATGCTCTGGATGTTTAATTAAGAAATAAACTAACCAATTGTGAAAAGCACAGGAAATACTGATTCAACCCCCTCCTAGTATTTCCAACAGGTGAGTCCTAGTGCTTATTGTCAATGTATATTACCATGCAAGATCATTTGTGAAATTTCGTGGTATTTGATTAGGTCTAAGGGTCATTTGCTAATTATTAAATTTTTTCTTCAGGACAGGAATTTTTAATTAATTTTTATGTAAATTATAATAAGTGATGTCTAGAGAAGTTGTAGGGGGTATGAGTAATCAAAATTAGACCCCTACACCTCAACTTTCTACTAAGACACACTTTGGGGGTCATAAAATGTGTTTTTACCCCTCAAAACTCACTTTTCGTATGTCTAGGGGAAAATTTGGCAATAAAATAGCCTAAAAAATAAAGTGGAGAAAAAATAAAAAATTTCCACATGCCAATTTAGGTGGAAATGACTTGGAAATTGAAGTCAAGATAAAAGACAAGTCAAAGGCACATGATTTGACACATGGATGAAAGCACATGGGAAAATGTTTGGTGGGCCAGATTGGGGCACAATGTGGCAGTTCAACTTCCTTCGAGATTAACGCATAGCCTGGAATCATTTGGGAAATATTTGATTGACAAAACTATGGGATTATGTCTCCACTTATACTCACCCACCGTACCACTTGTACGCAGTAGCTCCTCTCCATGTCCATGTAGCAGCAGATCAACTACACGCACAACATTGTTGGCATCTTCTATGCAGGGCAGATTGGGCTTAGTTTGTAGAAGTGTAATCACACTAGAAACCATGGCATTTGGTGGAGGATTCTTTGAGGAATATTCCCCTTTCATACCTACCATCATCCACACCTGGCACAACAACAAGGAATATCAAATTGTGCACATGGAGAAGAATGGAAACACTGCCCACCTCTTAGAAATTCGACCTACACTTGGCTGAGAGCTCTTCACTTTCGACTTGGCTTCTTGAGATTTCCTCCTGCTCCACTTGTCATTGGGGTTTCACATTGGGATTTTCCCCCATTCTTCTATTTAAATGAGCCTTGGGCTCCTCATTCTATCATTCTTAGACATGCTATTGGGCTAGTGAAACTTTGACAAAATTTGTACTCACTTCTTTCATTGATCAATAAAGCAAGACATTGGGGGTTGCTTTTGTTAGAAAATCGGAAAGGCAGATATATTTTCTCTTGTTGATAATTACTTGTGATTTCCTTGTGTTCTTATTATCTTTCTTATGTTTTTCTTTTATCCTAGTTCATCAAGCAATTACCAAGGTCAAAATACGAAGATGAAGGACACTAGATGTAGGCACTTAGCTAGGGTTAAAACCTTTATATAGGGGAAAATCCAGTCAAAGAACTCTTCCTTCAGTAATTCAAAATGAGATGGACCAAGACCTTAGATCTATAGAACTTCCTCCTCCACCAAGTCAACCTTCCAATAGTCTCTTCTTGTTCACCAACTACAACCCAACATCAACCCAACATCAACCCATAAATTTCGGCCCCAGCGTCAGAATTTCGACCTTCCTAGCGACTTCAAAATTTCAACCCCTCCAACAACTTCAAAACTTCACATGTGTGGGAAAAAGAGAGAGAATTTCGACTTCTTATGCTTTGTGAGAGACCACCTCCTTCACTATCCTTCTCTTCCTTGAAATTCGCACTTTTTTCTGGCACCATAAGTTATAGATCAAACTTGTTGTGAGTGAGTGACAAATGAGGTCGAGTTGATGCCTTTATATAGTGATTCTGTTCCTCAGTTTAGGCCGACTTGTCTAGTTTGAGGCTGACTTGGTGGAGGAGGTCTAATTGACCTATTTTACAATAAATTAAATTTCTTATTTAACAAATAATCCCAAGAAGGGTCTTTTACAATATGACATGGACAAGGACACTTGACATAAATCCTAAAAGCCTTCCATGGAGGCTTTGACCTACAAACAATTGACCCAAGCATGAAATCCATGCTTTAATAAGTCAATTTCTTTAATAATAAAAATTCTTTTTCTTTTCTTTTGACAATATATTACATCATGACTCAAATATAATTATGAACACTGATACTAGTTACATTCTTCAGCACTCCCTCTTAACTAGGGAGGTATTCATAATTACCTATATTTATAGAGGTACTTGGAATATCTCCAAAATGAACTACGGAGAGTTCTAGCACACTCAGTGCTGTGCACTAGATTCCTGACCAGGGTAATCTAGATTCTATCTAGGTGGGACTAAGATGGACTCAAGCTTTCAGCCAGTCTAGGTACCATCAAGCTTGCTAACCATCAACCCAGGGATCGAGGTATGTATCCAAGGTCGAAACTCCATGACCAACGCCATCCTCCCTCTTCGGGATCTAGACATCAACACATAGGCCGACCAGATGTCCTCCCAAGCATCCGCCATTAGATGCTTCATCTCTCCCTAATAAACTAGATATATCCATTTGTCCAAGCATGCTTCCCAAGTGTTTGTCCTTCTTTATGGAGAGATTTACTTGTTCAAACACAACCCCAATCAGTAATAAACTTTCAAATACATATATGTGTTAGAGAATCTAGGGCAAAGTAGTGTTGTGATGATTCTCTGTGATTTGATAACAATTTGTGAAGTCTTTTTACTTTTCTTATTTGCTTATTCTTCTTCTTCTTCTTATTAGTGCATATGTGTTTGCTTCATCAAACTGCTACCAAAAACAAAATAACAAGAACACAAAATTTGGCTCTCTGCCAGGGACAAACCCACTTCACTCTTGAGAGGAAAACCCTTTGTAAGATTTCTCTTATTGAAGCTTCTTATTTGAACAACTGCCAAACCCTAGACCCTTGACTAGGATATCCTCCAAGCATCAGTCAAATCCTTCCTCTTTCTGCATTGTCACTTCCAGCACATCTTCCAGCACATCTTCCAACACTTCTTTTGGCACTTTGTCTTTCAGCACTTTGTCTTCTAGGTTAAGAAACCTTAGAATACTAGGGCTTCTTCACTTTGTTATAGATAGAGGCTCCTCTGCTTTCCTTTGATACTTTGTAGGCCTAGGTATACATCTGAATGAGGCTATTCATGTTGCTGCCTTAAACAACTGTAACATATGTAAGTGTTGTCTTGCTGCACGTGTGAACAGGAGCTCTAAAACAATCCCTTTATTCTCGCTGATCCTTTCTTCCTTTCTCATCGATGTGAGAGGCCTTGTAGGCCTAATTTGCACCCAAAATTATTGCGATATGATGACTTGCACTTTTCTTCTCCTATAGCCGCAGACAGACCCTTCCCTTCGCATGCGTGGCTGTAGGTTCATCTTATAAACAATCTTCGTTTCTCCTTTCCTTTGCTGCCCTTACAAGGCTTCTTTACCTCCTTCGTTAATCTTCTTTTCTTCCTTGTACCGTCGCAGATTTCAGAGTGAGTTGATGTCCTTTTGAGGAGTGGACAAGGTCTGTCCCTCTTCTTCAAGTCGACGTGATTGTCCTTAAGGCCGACTTACAATTTTGCTCTATAATTCAATTTTGCCCATCGTTTTGCTGCTTGTAGACTTTGTTGGTGCTAGGAGAGGATTTGACCATGCTTGGAGGTGTTCCCATGACTTTGTATGATGACTTACATGATGTACATGCCCTCAAAGGGTCTTATCATAATTACATTTTGACTTTGACTCTCTAGAAGCACTTCAAAATGTGCTTGACCTATTCCAATACCGGAATCCTATTGCAGCAGCTGGAAATTATTCTCCTAATTGTTAATTTATTTAACTATTTATTTACAATTTGCTACAACAAACACTGAATAAATCACACTGCAACCTTCACAGATAAAAAATGTGGAAAATAAATAGCATTGGAACTGAGAAAATACTAGCACACACATAAGAACTCTGACACAGTTATTTTTGGACAATTGTCCTCGGAAAATCCCAATGTGGGAAAACCGGTGCAACAAATGAGTGATTTATTATTATTCTTCAACAACAATTCTGAGTACAATAATTTAGATGCTCCACTGACAATCTAATCTGAGGAAAGTATTGACAAAATTATTGTGAGAATTATCTCACCCCACAGCTAATTTTTGCCACCAAAATTGCCTCCCTAGCCACACACTGAGCCTTCTGTGTTACCCTTTGCATAGTGCTTGTGCAGAATCTTTGGGGATTTCGGCCTTCCTCTCACTACCTCTTTCTGGGACTGGAATATTTCCTCTTGGAATGCTGCTACCCTCCTCTACCACCTGCTACTCGCCCTCTGCCTCTATCTTCTCTGCTGAATCTCTGCCACTGAGAAAATCGAACTGCCTGGGCAACTGAGTATCTACATTGGTGTATTCTCCATCACCACATCAATCCCTTCTTATATCTTCCTGTTGGGACTTCGACGACCAAGATTAAATCTTAGTCGATGACTTAGATCATTTCTGGATCAATCCGTATGAGTTTCTAGATGATTCTCACCTTATTTCAATTAATACCGATTAATTAACCATATTCCCTAAGTTTAGACTTAGGGAATATTTAAAAAACGACTAATAATCTAATTGAGACACTTCTAGGTGGAATTTCCAGAAATGATTTTTGGGTTTTGGAGATCTCATGCATTCTAGCCTCTCCACTAAATTTCGTGGCTAGAACACTTCCGATGCTACAAAATCTAACACTCCCTCTTAGCGAGGAATGTGTTCTAGTGCTTCACACTCTGCCACAACACTTAGTCTCCGTTTCATCTCTGTCACACTGCTGATGTCTGGCTCTGCTGCCTACCAACCACTGTGCAACTCTGATGCTGCATTTTTGTTGCTGCTGACACTGCCTCTCATCTGTTGCTGCTGCAACTTCAACACTTGCAATTGAAAATTTGTCCCTACAATTGGAATGGGTTATCTACCATACCCATCTGTTCTTTGAAATAGACGAACTTAGCTCACCTTGAGCTTTTGTGAGTATGTCTGCATCCTGCTCTTTTGTGGGAACATACTATAGCTAGACCGCACCATGCTGTACACAATCTTTGATGAAATGACACCGAATATCTATGTTTTTCGACTTGACATGAAACAATGTATTCTCAGAGGCTTGATGCAACTTTGATTATCATAGTAGACTCTGATTGCCTCCATCCTTTGCCTGAACATGCTTTCTAGCAGCTTGCGAAGCCATATAGCTTCACACATAACTGTGCTTGCTGCCACATACTCTGCTTCTGTATAGCTCATAGCTACCGACTTTTGATTCTTGCTGCACCACGAAAACATCTCTGATCCAACGCTGAAGCAGTATCCGGAGGTACTTTTCCGGTCTACTGAATTGCTTGCCCAATCTGCATCTGTGAATCCACATAATCTGATGTCATCCCCTCGGGTATATCTCAACCCATACTCAACTGTGCTGCGTACATACCTCAGAATATGCA
Source organism: Pinus taeda (assembly GCA_000404065.3). Taxonomy (NCBI): domain Eukaryota; kingdom Viridiplantae; phylum Streptophyta; class Pinopsida; order Pinales; family Pinaceae; genus Pinus; species Pinus taeda. Next base: position 207,140 of record APFE030841539.1, on the reverse strand, counting down.
TTGCTGTTGCCCAATGTACCGTCTTCGACTCTACCATGAATTGCTTGAGAGTATTGATTTTGAAGCAAATATCTGGCCTAGTGTTGACTAGATAAATGAGAGACCTAATAAGTTGTCTATACAAGGTGGGATCGACATCCTTGTCATTTGATACATCTATTTTCTTCCAGTTGGTGATCATGGCGTCGACATGGGTCTACAATCCTGCATTCTGAATCTTTTCAAAATATCTGTAGCATATCTTCCTTGCGCAAGGAAGATCTCCCCATCCTTCTGCCACATTTCCAATCTTAGGAAATAGTGCATCAACCCCAAATCCTTCATACGAAACTCTCCTGCTAGGTTCCTTTTGCTGTCCTCTATGATCCTTGATGATCCTGTTAGAAAAAGATCATCCACATACAAACCTAGGATGAGTGTCTCACCCTCTACCATCAAATAGTAAAGGTTGGGATCTGCGTCACTCTTGATAAATCCCATCTATTGCAAGTAGCTGTTAATTCGACCATGCCATGCCTTGAGAGCTTGCTTGAGTTGGCATAGAGCTTTCTTTAGTTTGCACACGAGTATGCCTCTCATGAGTCTCAAAGCCCTCCAATTGTTCTATGTACACCTCTTCCTCTATCATCCCGTTCAAGAAAGCTGTCTTGACGTCCATTTGGTGAATCTGCCATTCCATCTGAGCTGTTAGGGATATAATTGACCGAATAGAGGTGTATCTGGCAATTGGGTCGAAGGCCTCTTCATGATCTATCCCTTCCTTCTGTGCATACCCCTTTGCCACAAATCTAGCCTTGTACTTTTCGACACTGCCGTCTGCAGGATACTTGATCTTTTAGATCCATCTAAAACCTACAAATTACTTGTCTTCAGGCCTTGGCACAACCTCCCAAACATCATTTGTCATGAGAGAGCTATACTCTTCTACAGTGGCGTCTACCCACACCTGATGCTATACAGCCTCCTGAAAGCTGGAAGGTTCTGCAACCTGAGCCACCAATGCTTGTTACCTGTTAGGCTGTCTGTGCTATCTTTTGTTCATCTTAGGAGTTCTAGTAAACTCCTCTGCATCTCTCAATGTCTGACGAACCTCTCTGCTGGCTCGACCACTAGTGGTGGGAGCTTCAACCAACTCCTCCTCATCCTGCCTTTGTTGCTCTGTCTGATGAGAACTCCTTGGATGTCCTGCACTTGAGGAAATGCTGGTACTAGTCACTGTACTTGATCCTTGTGATTGTCCTCCTGCCGATCCCACTGGCTACCCTTGCTGCTGGACTAAAGGAGCTTCTATTGACTGATTCAGATCACCTACAGGCATCTCACGAGATCTCCTGAAAGCTCAGTCCTCCATGAACTTCACGTCTCGTCTCACCACAATCTTCCTACTACTAGGAATGTAGATTCTGTATGCCTTTGAGGTTTCACTATACCCAACGAGAAAGCCCTTATCAACAGTTTGATCCAATTTGGCACGCTTTTCGTCTGGCACATGGCAATAAGCAATGCTACCAAAGATCCTGAAGTGACTAACTTCTGGCTTCTTCCCTATGAAGACCCCTTCTGGCATTTTCTTCCCCAATGCTCTATGAGGAGTCCTATTCTGAATATACACTGCTGTGTTACATGCCTTTGCCCATAGAAACTTGGGCAAATCCTGGTCATATAACATAGCCTTTGCAGTCCCAACTATGGTTCTGTTTTTCCGCTCCACTACCCCATTCTGTTGAGGATTACACAGGGTTGTCCATTCTCTTCTGATTCCTTCCTTCGCACAAAAATTAGTGAAGTCCTCATCAATATATTCTCCACCATTATCTGAGCGAAGCACTTTGATTTTCTTCCATGTTGCATTCTCCACGAGAGCCTTAAACTCTTTAAAATGATTGAAGACCTCATCTTTGGTCTTCAAGAAGTAGATACAGGTTTTCTTGGAATGGTCATCAATAAAGGTCACGAACTATTTGGCACCACTAAGAGCTCTGCTGTCACTTCTTGGGAATGCTGCCTTAGCATACTTCCCAAGTACACATCCTCTGCACACATCATTGTGTTTTGTGCCAAGTTCTGGAACCCCTGTTATTGTTTCCTTGAGCATCTTGAGTGCTCCATGGTGTAGATGTCAACTTCTCCTATGCCATATCTCATTCCTATCAGTGCCATTGGAGAGTCGAGATGCAACCTGTACAATCTATTTCTTTAGACTCCAATTTGTCTTACTTTTTTCTAACTTGAGTGTTTAATAAACACTCTCTTCCCTATGAAGTGGATATCATATCCCTTATCCTGTAACTGGGATACTGAAATCAGGTTCATACCCAATCCTGGCACATTTAGTACATCTGTAGCGTTGGTGCTTGCTCTTGCCTCACTCTGAAATTTGATGGTACCTCTCCCTATTGGAGTACACTTAGTTCTGTTTCCCATCATAATCTGGAAGTCCATCTGCTCATCCTTGTAGCTAGAGAAATATTCTCTAACCCCTGTCATATGAGCTAACGCTCCACTATCTATATACCAAACACCCTGTGAAGTTGAACTTGATAAGCAAGCAAATTTATCCTCCAATCTGGAAGATAACTCTGAAGCTCCCTGAATATCAAATCGATCCATGGCCATACTGTGTGCTATTCCTCTTCCCCTCCCGACGCTAATTCTGCTTCTGCAACCTGCAACAAAACCCTTTGCGTCCAACCAGGAATCTGCTCTGTGAAAACTGAGCTGCTGCTACTCCCTTTGCCTGCTGGAATCACTGATCTGGGAAATTCAAACTTTTTCTACCTCTTGTACTGAAAATCAAACTTCCCCAAGCAACTCGGCCTGCTTGGCAATGAACTGCGTTGCCTCAAGAATTTTGGCTCGCTACTCCTTCTGAGCAGCAAAATTCCTTTGCTTCTGAACTTCTCGTCTGATTAATCACGCTCTAATACCATGTTCAAATTCCAATATCAGAATCCTATTGTAGCAACTAGGAATTATTCTCCCAATTATTAATTTTATTTAACAATTTATTTGCAGTTTGCTACGACAAATACTAAATAAATTAGATTGCAACCTTCACAAATAAAAATTGCGAAAAATAAATAGCGCTGGAACTGAGAAAATACTAGTGCACACATAAGAATTTTGACATAGTTATTTTTGGACAATTGTCCCCGGAAAAACCCAATGTGGGAAAATCGGTGTAGCAGATGAGAATTTTATTATTATTCTTCAGCAGCGATTCTGAGTACAGTAATTTAAATGCTCCACTGGTAATCTAATCTGAGGAAAATACTGGCAAAATTATTTTGAGAATTTTCTCTCACCCCACAGTTAATTTTTGCCACCAAAATTACCTCCCTAGCCACTTGCTAAGCCTTCTGCGTCACCCTCTGCGTAGTGCTTGCGCAAAATGTTTGGGGATTTCGACCTTCCTCTCATTGCCTCTTCCCGGGATTGGAATATCTCCTCTTGGAATGCTGCTACCCTCCTCTACCACCTGCTACTCACCCTCTAGCTCTATCTTCTCTGCTTAATCTCTGCCATTGAGAAAATTGAACTGCTTGGGCAACTGAGTATCTGCACTGGTATATTCTCCATCGCCATATCGATCCCTTCTTATATCTTCCTGTTGGGACTCCAACAACCAAGATTAAATCTTAATCAATGGCTTAGATCATTTCCGGGTCGATCCGTGTGAGTTTCTAGATGATTCTCACTTTATCTCAATTAATACTGATTAATTAACCATATTCCTTAAGTTTAGACTATGGAAATATTTAAAAATGACTATTAATTTAATTGAGACACTTCTAGGTGGAATTTCCAAGAATGATTTCTGGGTTTTGGAAATCTCATGCATTCTAGCCTCTCCACCAAATTTCGTGGCTAGAACACTTCCGATGCTATAAAAACTAACATTATCCTATAATATCAATTTCTACTAGGTCTTTGTTTCAAAACCTAGAATTCACAAACTAAGACATAAGCAATTAGGTTAGCATATTTGCATATACATAACTAGGATTTCATGCACTAGCATTTTATATCAATATTGAGTATGTAAACCCAAGACACAAATAACAAAGTTAGAAATACAACAATTTTCCTTACAAGCTAGGGTTTTGAACAAGCATACACCTAGGGTTCCATTCCTAGGTTCTTACTTGCACGTATTTTGTTCACAAACCCTAATTCACCAAACCCTAAAGATCTAGGGTTTCAATACATAACATAGGCATTACCAACAAACCCTAAAGGACTAGGGTTTTTATCATAACAATACCGAAACCGTAAACATAAAATGAATAGTTTTTCTAGTTTTCATTAACAACCCTAAGTAGACTATGGTTTCATAATTAATATTGACACACCCTTAGGTTAGGGTTTTACAGTGAACCTTTTAGGGTTCCGCAAGAATGATCAAATGATAATACAATGAGGGTAGATTCAATCTAATGATTAATCACCCTAACAAGAATCTTTATGATTCAAAATCCTAGACATAACGATGTCAGTAATGTAAGAAAATTTCAAAAGAAGAGTGATTGTACCTTTTACATAAAGAGAACTTTATAACAAAACTTATAATTTGAGACATACCTTGAGTTGTTCTTTAAGAAACCTTGTAAGACATTAAGTTTGAAGGGCTTCCTTTGCAACATAACATCTTCCATGCTATAAGTCTATCCTCTGAGGCCTTCTCCATAACCTCTGTGTATTCTGCAATCTTTCCTACCACGAAAAATATAAAAGGTTATTAGCATACAATTCAAACAAGTCTTGATGTAAGAGGAAACCAAACATGAAAAGATGAAACAAAGACAATAATACTTATCTCTTTGTAAAATGGTGGACGCTCCCTCATAATCCAATCTTGAGGGATACCTACAACTTTCAAAATAAAAAGTGTTCTAACAAAACATGTAAGACCTACAAGTTCTAGAAATCAAGACATAAAGGAAAATAATTCAAAATTGAAATAGAAGACTAAGAGGGATAAGAGATAGAAGACATAGTACTATAAGTCCTGTTGCACTCAAATTGTCAAAGTTCCAAGGAAGCGGAAGTGCCAACTCTTTTCAACAAGGATCGGATCACATATCAGCAGTCCATGTGTCATAGTCATCCCATTCTGCAAGTTATATATTGTAAATGATCTTAGTGAAACCATGAGTCTATGTAACAACCTAGGTAAGCCTTTAATTTGATGACGAATTCCATCCTAGGAGGTTTTTTAACGTCACTGATTACCTGTGTTTTTGACACAGCTAATTAGAAGAGTTTTTCCCCTCCAGCTTAAACCCCCCAAAGCTAGGGTGAAATTTATTTTCAGATTATTAGGTGAGTCCGAGTGTTTTAGTCGAGTCTGATGAAAAAGTGGTTTGAAAATAATTTAAGTTGACTAAATTATATTATTACAAATCACTTGGTTTACGAGATCATATTGTGTCGTAGATGGGTTATGTGTCTTGAGGGTCTAAGACGAATATGTATTCTCTCTTTGAGTCTTTAAATGAAAAATCATATGTATATAGGGTTGAAAAAATAATGAATACCCTCACGTGTAAATTAATTAATTTTTTTGGCAAAATAAAATTAAATCCTAAGCTAGAAAATTAATTAATTAGAGTCAAAATAAAATTGTCTAGGAAAATAAATTCTCCAAATGGAAAAATTCGTGGGTTTTGAAAGAATCAATTTTTAAAAGTCCTCCACCAAGGGAATATTGTATTTTTCAAGAAAATTTGGACCCTTGGACCTTGGTGGTTAAGTCAAAGTTAATTGTTTAAGGAAATTAGGTCTAAATAATTAATTTTGAGCTAATTAAAATGACATTAAATGATAAATTCGAAAATTACTCAAAAATAAAAAAACAAGGGCCAAGATTAAAAGATCTTGAAGTATTTATCAATGACCAAGATTATTTTTAAAGGGATCAAAGTAACTAGCCATTATTTTTCCATTTAGAGGATTTATCTATCAATTAGAGAGTCATTTGAGTCTCTAGTCATCTTGATGTCTGGCTACAATTGCTGCTGAAGCAATTTGTAAATTATTGTCCTGTTGGGAACTATTTTTTCTACCATAATAAAAAACTTTGGGGTGCAACTCGAGGTGTTCTTGTTTCGTTGATCTGTGGTATGTATTGACTACGGGCTTCCTATGTGGTGCTTTATGATTATTATTTTGAGATAATACATGGTGTTTGCAGGTACTTGATCCTTGGTCTCTAAGTTCACAGACTGTGGGCAAGGGTTACTTTGCTTGGATCTCTAGTCTTTATATGGTGGATTTAATCTTCGCTTGGGCTATAGTGATCATTACTTTTTCTGAAGCGTTTTTAGCCATTCTTTCAAGTAAAAAAATATTATAAATATTATTTTCTCAAAATCCATTTGAAAACCCATTTATATTTTGTAAATAAAATTATAAATTTAAATTATAATTTATTTTTTCTAACTTGGGTTGGGGTTTTAGATTTATTTTGTATATATTTGGGGTTTAGGGGTCTCTATTTTCATTTTTGTAGGTTAGATGAAGGAGTTAAGTGGAAGAAGAGCTAGATCTAGGCCCTTGAGGGTAAGATATAGTCTCTTGGAATTTGTTGTAGGGTTCCCACAGAAAAAAATTCAGAAAATCAAGGAGCTGAAGTATAATTTTTTTTGGAGCAAGGGTTTCAAACTTTTCAGGGTTTGTAGCCTGGTTTTGCCCTCTTTAGCACTAGCGTCTCCCCTTCTGTCCTCTACGTCTTGGTTTAGGGCCTCTCTAGGCCTTGCCGTGGAGTTTTGAGGCTCCGGTCTCCCTCCTCTTCTTCTCCTAGGCTAGTCGTTAACCTTTCCTCCTCTCGGCCTTCTTCCCTTGCGTCTTCTACTCCTAGCCTTCTCGGCCTCCCCTCTTCCATTTGGTCCTCCTTCCTTGGCCCTCCCTCCTCCTCTTCCTTGTCCATAACCCTCTAAGGGCTTGCGGCTCCCTTGTGGAGCCTTTAGGCCCTAGGCCCTAGGCCTTAGCCTCTAAACCCTCATTCCCAATCGCTAGTCTCATTGGGCAAAGCGTTGGCCTTTCCTGGCCTTTTTCTCCATCCTTGTGCCTCGATCTATCATCCTAGCCCATTTATCCTTGCAAATTCGCTTCCCTTGACCTTTTTCTCCAATTTTTGCCCTAAAATTGACTTGAAACACTAAGATGAAGTTTTAAGGCTAAATACTCGATGGTTTTGCAGGATCAAGGTCCCAAAATTCGTGTCTCGCAAGCCGCAAGGTAATTCCAAAGTTTCAATGATTTTCAACGGTGGGATCTTGAAGGCCTTGGGCCTAGGGTTTGACTTCCAAACCCATATTTTTCTTCAGTTTCATTGCAACAATTAAATCATTAATTTCTAAGCCCTAAAATCACATTCTAATAGGTCAAAATTGATTAAAATTGCAAAATCTAAAATTTTCGCAAGTTTTGGCCATTTGGGCATCTGTAATTTGACCTAGATCTAACATTTTAGGTTGCTAGAATTAACTGCATAACTATCAAATTCAAGTCGGAAATATTTCTGAAGCATATACTTGATAAGGACTAAAAAATTTGAATTTTCGGCTCCCCGGTAAAAATTTACGTTTTTTGGTCACTTGGGGCAGCATATTCAGTGCTTTTAGCTTGCTGATCTGTAACTAATTTACTGCTGTAATTAGTTTATTAGTTTTGAAATTTCTGAGTCACAGTTTCTAAAAAACTAAAAAATATTTTTTTCAAGTTTGGTGAAATTTTTCTATTTTTAGAAGTATTGGGCATCTGCTTTTGGTTGGATTAATTTGCTGATCTAGGGTTAACTCACTGCTGTAATAATCATATCATATCAGATCTACGGTTTTGCTCCCCTTTTCCCTTGGTCCGGTCCAACTAGTCGTTAGTTAGTCAATATAGCCGTTGACTGGTAAAACATTATAGCTGTTGGATGTTTTTCTCTGACTGTTTAACATGCAACCTTGATTTGATTCTTCAACTTGTCCTGACGATGAACCACACTGGTTGGTTCGAAATGCGTCGACAAATGAAATATCATGTGATTTAAGCCGAAAAATCTCTCATAAACTTGATATGGATCGCAAGCCTCAATTCAACAACCTAATAAAATCTTAATTGAAGATAAATCTCACTCATAATCTCTTGCATAAGCATTTTAGATCTAGATTTGCATTAATAATTTTCCTCCTAGCATATGTTAGGTTGATAGAGATATATGTCAACCCTTCTTATCTAGCTTGAGGGGCCTTGTCAACTCTTCGGTGGTTAACACAGGGACCTTGTAGTCGTTAAAGACACAAGCTCTGCATCGCCGGAGGCATTGGGTGATAGAAGCCTAACAAAAGGTATCGTTAATCAGGCCCTAACTTGCTCTCTGTTAGCCTCTTTCCCATAAGCTACCCTGGAGCCCAACTTCAAAATAGTTAAAGGAAGGTTACACTTAGACTAGGGATTTAACTAAAATTTACCAAGATCACTGCATCTCACATAGGTCCTAGGATTTGCACATCATACAGGGTAGTCATTCATTCAAGCAGCGGGTGTCCATTTAGTCCTTTGGTTTCAATTCATAAGAAACAAGAATTTGTGATTCCATTAAGGCACTGGTTTCCTAATAGAAAAATGTAATTTAATCAATAATCTTGCTTAAATTCAACCAAGTGGCTAGGCCACTCATCCATGTCTCCCAAGTAAGTTGATTCTCAACTTGTTTTTTTTCACTTCATTTGATAGGGACTACTCCCCATAGCTTGCTGTTAGGAGACATCTAGAACGGAGTGGGAAAGGATCAGAGTGACAACCCCCCTCCTGAGTGTTGGGCGACAACAAGTCCTTGACTTCCGATTCTTCAGTCTGCCTTGACTTCCGATTCTTAGGTGGAGCTTCATAGACTATATTTGCATGTTCTCTTTCTCTCTTCCCATTCCTTGGATTCTTCGGACATTGATTTTTATATTGACCCATCTTGTGACAATTGTAGCATTCAATCTTTGATAGGTCTCCTTTCTTTTTGTCATTTGAACTTCTTGAAGGTTCCCTTTTTCTTATGATGAGCGGAATAGGCATTTGAAATGTTTTCTTCTTCATCTTCCTTCTTGTTGTTTACTAACAATATTCTGGCTTCTTCCTAACTACATGCATTCCACATTAGTCGAATGTTGGAGTATCCTTGCTACTGTTGATTTCTGATGCAAAAGCACTCCAAGATTTCAGTAGATGTAGAAGAGCAGTAATGACGAGCTCCTTTTTTGGTACAATTTCATCTATTGCTTGAAGTTCATCTCTAATTCTAGATATCCTTATAAAGAAGGATGCCACAATATCGTCTTTCATCATCTTAATAGTTCTTAATTCATTCTTGAGGTTTTCTATTTGACCAATGTTTGGAATGAGTTTGTCCTTTACTCCATCCACTATTAGGTTCATGGCCAAGATTTCAGTTTCTTTGAACTTTGCTTTCCCTGCTTCATCTATAGGCTTCTTGATTTTTCCTAGAACAAGATCCAAAACTTTGTTCGTTTTTGAGGATGAGATCTATTCTCTTTTTCCAGGCCTTGTAGTTGGAGGCTCCTTCTAATTTGTTTTCTGCCTTCATTGAGTTTGACATAGTTCCTGTAGATAGTAGATTTCTCTTCTTATATAGTCCTTTTCTTTAATGACCTTCTTTCAATCTCCTTTTCTTCAATAGATCTTTAGGCTGCCTTTTTCCTTCTTCTTCACCTTTAGCTCTGATACCATGTTAGAAAATTGGAAAGACAAAAGCATTTTCTCTTGTTGATAATTACTTGTGATTTCTTTGTGTTCTTATTATCTTTCTTATGTTCTTCTTTTTATCTTAGTTCATCAAGAAATTACTAAAATCAAAATACAAAGATCAAGGACACCAGATGTAGGCACTCAGCTAGGGCTAAAACCCCTATATAGGGGAAAACCCTGTCAAAGAACTCTTCCTTTAGTAATTCAAAATGAGATGGACCAAGATCTTAGACCTATAGAACTTTCTCCTCTACCAAGTCAGCCTTCCAATAGTCTCTTCTTGTTTAGCTTCTACAACCCAGCATCAATCCATAAATTTCGGCCCTAGCTTCACCAATAGCTTCAGAATTTTGGCCCCTTCAGCAACTTCACAACTTCACACGTGTGGGAAAATGAGATAGAATTTCGATGACTTATGCTTTGTGAGAGACCCCCTTCTCCTTCCCTATCCTTCTTCTTCTTCTTCATTAAAATTCGCTATTTTTTCTGGCCCCATAAGTTGCAAATCAAACTTGTTGTGAATGAGTGACAAATGAGGTTGAGTTGCTATCTTTATATAGTGATTCTGTCCCTCAGTTTAGGCCGACTTGTGCAGTTTGAGGTTTACTTGGTGGAGGAGGCCTAATTGACATATCTTACAATAAAATAAATTTATTCTTTGACAAACAAATCCCAAGAAGGGTCTTTTACAATATGACTTGGACAAGAACACTTGACATAAACCCTAGAAGCCTTCAATGGAGGCTTTGACCTAAAAACAATTGACCCAAGCATGAAACCCATGCTTTAATAAGTCAATTTCTTTTTCTTTTCTTTTGACAAATATATTACATCATGACTTAATATAATTATGAAGACCGATACTAGTTACATTCTTCAACAACTTTGATGTGGTGTTATTCTTCCATTTTTGTGAGGTAATATTGTTACAACTTCTTGTTGATTTTAAATTCATTAGCTTCATCTACCTTTATTCGATCAATTAGTGTAAGCTATCTTGCATTGATTTTTGGGTTACAAGACTATTGGCACACAATCTAGCAGGGGTCCTAGGAGGTGTACTTAAGGGACAACTACTAGACCAAAGACAACAATGGGAGAAAGACCCACTGTCACCTCAGTCAGTGTCCTTTGCTCTTTACAGAATTTCACGGATGGGAGGAGTCCCAATATGCGGGGAAATCACTAATAATGATAGGATCAATGACAAGTTATGATGTGATTTCCAAGGCCCATTCAAGGAGAGGCTCAAATAAGGGCTTAATGCTTAAAGAGAAGCTAAGTAATCTTCAAGAAAGACCTATGAGGAAGACCAAGACCTAGGGTTAGATATATTTAAATAATAATCAGTATGCCTAGGATCAAGACTAACAAGATGAGGCAAGACCTCTTCGGGGGCTTTGCAAGATGGATCTTCTTTAAAATAGGGTATTCGCTCCACTAGAGAGAGACCTAGAAGGAAGCCTAAGTGAGACCTAGGGTTTTTGATCAGTTGTGGGAGGATGTCCTCCAATGTGATCACTCGGTCAAGCAAGAGAAGGGAAAGGGTCAAGGATGATTGATTCCTCAGAGCTTTGAGTGCAAATGACCCTTGATAAGACCACCAACCTAAGACGTTCAAGATGAGCTTTCAAAAACAATGCTAGGGCTTGCGTTTTCTCACAAATGAATTGTGGGAATTTCCTGAAACTTTGAGGATTCCTAGAGGAGGCACCAATGCAGTAACTTGTCCAAATAGAGCTAGAAAATTCCCCCTTTATAGGAATTTGCAAGAAACCCTAGCTAAACCGTCTAGGAAGGAGGTCAGAATTTTTGGGAGAAGAACAAGAGAAGGGAAAAAGGGGTGATCAACAAATTTACTTGGATTAGTTCCTTACCCTTGGGCTATGGAGTCGATGTGATTCTAAATTTGGCTGAAGTTGTCTTCAAGCCCTTGGGCTATGGAGTCGATGTGATTCTAAATTTGGCTGAAATTGTCTTCAAGGATGCTAAAAAGTGATGCCCTAACACCAACTTTTCAACAATTAACCACCTAAGATCTATGGACTTTTATGGAAGAGAATTAGATTTCAACCCACATGGAAGAAAATTAGATTTCATGCACAAATTTGCAATCTAACAATTTAACAATGATATTCAATAATTAGGGCACAATAAGAACTAGCTTGTTGCAAAATTTCCACACATTAGACATTATTACATGGAAAAAATATTCATCAAAATCACTTACAAGATATAAAGAGATATATCTAATCCAAGATCAAGATAGCATCTGCAAGAAAGAACAAGACTTCAAGTTCGAAATATATCGAAATGCATCAAAAGAGCTCCAATAGACTTCCAAAGAAAAGTGCAAAATTCTCAAGAGAGAGATATCCAAGTGTGATGATGACGTTTGATACAAATGAGGCTTAACTCCATTTATATTAGTGTGGGAAAAGTCTGCAAAAAATCGCGATTTAATCCTAAAAATGCGATTTTTTGAGCTAAACGCTTTAATCCCCCGACTTTTTGGCGACTTTTTCACAAAGGAAAAAGTCGCGATTTTTTCGTTATACTCCCGATTTAATCGGGAGTTGACCCAAAAAGTCGGCCTCCCTTCCCAGGCCATAGATAAAGAGGCCGCAAAGGTGAAAATGGTCTTATTTTTCGCTGTTTTCTCTCCCATTCGGCGCTGTGGAGATTCATAGGGGTTTGCCATTGCCTTAGAGGAGAATATTTGTGAATTTTGGGGTGGAGATTTGGAGATTTTTCCACCGCTCATCGTGGGAGATTCAAACTTCAAAGTGTCGAATTGCTGTTGCCTAGTGCTAGGTATGTATTTTAATTTCTCTCATAATTTTTTTTTACACATGATTTCTTAAATCTTTCTATACTTCTTTAAAATTCTATTAGTTTGTTTATGTCTTATTTTTGCCTAGAATCTAGATTCTAGATTGAAGCAAAACTTCAACTTTCAAGATTAAAATGACCAAAATTCAAATTTCAAACCCTTGTTTATTGAATCTGAGTGTTTTCAACTATGTTGCAGGAAACGTGGCATAGAGGCCCGTTTCCGTACAGAAACAGGTACGAAACGCGGAAACACGTTTGGTACGACCGTACTGCCATGTTTCCCGAAACGGAAACGTGGCCAGTACGGCCGGAAACGCGTTTCAGGGCCGTACGACCCACGTTTCCTCATTAACTTGTGTTTTTTTTTCGTAATTTGTTTTTCAATTTACTTTTAGGGTATGTTAGTAACTTCTTGTTGCTTCTAGACGCGTGTCTAAAGTTATAAAAGTGATTTTTTGCCCTAGTGTTGATATGCAGTTCATCAGGAAGTTTGAGGGATATGCAGTTCATGGTAATGTTAAATTCTTAAAGTAAAAGTGATATTTTCCTTTATTTTTCATTTTCATCCTTTTACTTAAATTTTTAACATTACCATGAAATGACTCAGGATGTTTGAGATTGGTTTCACCCTCATTGGATTTCATATGGAGAAAGTAGAATTTTAGATCTCACTCAAAATCCAACAGACTTATCTGTTTTTCAGGATTT
>APFE030841539.1:176579-193239 GCA_000404065.3 Pinus taeda | reverse complement strand
TTTCGTATTGCTTCCCGTTTCAGAAACTCATACCCGTTTCCCCGTTTCGTGCAACTTAGGTTTTCAAGTGACTGAGAAGAGACATTTAAAATCTAAAATCAACTATTGCATTTGTGTTTGCTTTTTATGTGATGGGAAATTTTTAATTTGTTTCATTTTTTTTTGTGCCCAGGTTTAAATTCAAGTTCAAAGTTTAAAACAAAATGCCAAGTCTTTTGGATGCTATGTGGGAATATGGTGAACCTGATACTATACACGAATCTGGGGGGATCAATAGAATGTATTTGACTTGAAAGTTGTGTGGCAAGCATATGTCAGGAGGTATCAACAGATTAAAATTCCATTTGGGGCAAATTCCAGGGCAAAATGTTGACCTTTGCAGAAATACAACTCCAGAAATCATCCGACGGGCCATTCAATCAATTGATGGACAAAGAGGACGGAAAAGACACCATGGCAACACTAAAAATCCAACTTGTAGGGGCCTCAAGAGTGGCGGGAATTGAGAGTGCCCCTAAAAATATTTTAATGTGCAAAATAACATCACTTTGGTGACAGGCCCACCAAATAGCTCATAAAGTGTAAGATAAGCCATCCAAAATGAAGGCGAAATAATGTAGCAATGGTGTAGGAGGGCCATTGGAAGGCCTAATCGAGTCCTCAAGTGCCATGATGAAGAAGAGGGCTCCATGAATGATGGTCAATAGGGTGGCTCCTTGATCTCCAAGTAAAAAATTGTGTGGTGCTCCAAAGTGGCTCTGGGGCACAAGTAGTGGTCTCAAGGGTCTCTTGGTGTAAAATAAGGCTGTAGAATTCTCCAAATGAGGGCACAGAAGATGGTACTTTCCCTCCCATGCCTCAAAGATGAGACAAACCTCCTCTTGGCCTTAGATCAATTGCCAATCCTTGTATACAATGCTAAGTCGGCTAGGGACACTGCTTGTTGAAGTGCATCATCTCACATATAATATGGGGCAATGAACAAACTGCTGAAGGTGCTGAGGCTGCCCATGGCATGAGATAATGCTCTATCACGTGATGGAAACCCATGGTTCTCAACACTTACCCTACAAGTGTTGATATGATCCTTTGGTGGGCTTGGATCTCGTATAGGGAGGCCAATCCCAAAGTGAAATCACCTGCCAACCATGTATAAGATCCAACGTGTTTCCTCACCTTCAGATACAATAATTCATTAGTGCATTTGAGTGAATGTCTTCTTTAATCAAGGGAAGAAATGGACACTTCATAGTGGGTTTCCCTTCCAGATTTGGGGCTTTGAGCATGTAATGGTGTTACCTTCCTTGGTAGGAGTAGTTAATAAGCCACTCTATTAGTGTTCCCAATCCCTGAAGGGAAGGACATGTCCAAGGTACATCCTTCAAGTGAAACCACCTGCCAATCCTGTATAAGATCCTATGTGTTTCCTCACCTTCAGATATAATAATTCATTTGTGCATTTGAGTGAATACGCTTGTTAATCAAAGGTAGAAATGGACACCTCATAGTGGGGTTCCCTTCCAGATTTGGGACTTTGAGCATGTAATGGTGTTACCTCCCTTGGTAGGAGTATTTAATAAACCACTCTATTAGGTGTTCCCGACCCCTAAAGGGAAGGACATGTTACATCCTTCAAGTGGTAGGTGCCATGGGATAATGATGAGGTGGATGGGGACACAGGGATCTCAAGGCCAAATGACATGGGCTCAAGGGTGGTAATGATGAGGGGTGTCCACATATTTGGGTGTATGAATGCAAGAGGGAGCAATCATGGTACATGAGTTACCCAGACATTTGTTTTTCCATCCTTCTTCATTTGCCTTTTTCCTGTTATTGATTTTTCTTTTAGTTTACTGCTCTGGGTTCCAAGGGATAAGAGCATGATGTGTATGCTATAGTAGTGATTAAAATTGTGCAGTTCATCGCCCACCAAGGGTTGGGACATATATGGGTTCCTTAATGATGCTAGGGGCACTCATAGAGGTCCTAGGAACCAGGGTGATGGCCATAATGATAAGGGGTAGAGCTCATGTTTGGCTTTTGCCCACGTTCTAAATTTTATTGTCTCGACTATCTTTTGCACTTTGTGGTATTATTTCCTTTTGCATGTGGCCATATTATCCATTTATGCTTTTCTTTCGCTGCGTCAACCTCCGACGCATCGTTCCAGGCCCGACTCAACCATGTGGACGAGGGGGAGTACGAGAGCCTTGTGGACCCAATGGTCATGTGGAACGAGGTGGGAAGATGATGAAATAGGGCATGTAATGTGTAGAGGGAAGTGAAATATACAGAACAGGGAAACGGGGCAACGCTACCAAAATCAGGGTTTCCCAAGTAGTGCCCCTCCTAAAGCTGTAGACCAATAGGGAAGATGCCATGGGACTAGGGTTGAGGATTAACCCCACAGTTAAGGTGAGGGAACATGACTACAGTCGAAACTCTTCCTCTTTCCAAGTCACCCAATACTCCATACACAAATGTGCCCAATAAAAAGAAGCACCCAATTGCATAATGAAAAATCATACCTTTAGGATTGGATGGCCCACGTTCAAACATACGATCTCGATAAATGAGTGAGGAGACATATGATTGGCCAAGGCAGCGGAGACATCTGGCACAATATCCACTACACTGGTGGCTGTTAGGGGCTGCTGGTTGTTAGATGAAGACAAATCTAGGAGAAAAAATCTCTTGTGGGGTCACTCAATGGTGGTGGGTAGGTTTCAGCCTTCAAGACTGCGCCATGCGCCCTAAGGAAGAGGAAATCTCTTGGAAAGCTCAGTTTGACTGGTCAAAGGCTCAGAGGAGGCCTTCTTCAGCTAAGTGCCTTCATTTTTTAACACCGTGATTATTGGTGATGAGTAAGGGCTTGTACTGATATGTATGACCCCTACCTCCAATAGTTTTTGTATGATATTTTCTATTTCATTTGTTTTTGCAGAAGGGTGTTGATAAGGACATATATTTGGCGGTTGACAACCTGGAATCAAGGGAATGGCATGGTTATGCTCTTCTTGAAACATCTGGCTCCAACTAGGCCATGAGCTCTCTATGGAGTGTAGAAACCATGTACTTGAACGGGGAGGTTATGAGAACACCAACAATCCTCTGGGACCGCAAACCTGTTATCCTGCATATCACAAACAAGCATTGGAAGCATCTGCCTTGGGCGTACTTTGATTGCCCATATTTTCATCAAATAATAAAACTATATATGAAATAAAATCTATTCTAAATGCATGTCTAGCATGAGAACATAATATGATGATGTTAGCTATGCAAAAATCAATATGCAATGCATCCGATTCTAATATGCATGGCTACATTATGTAAATGCTAAGTGTAATCATAAAGCCAATGCAACCAACATATCATCCAATCAATATCAGATTTCCTACTACTATGATTCATCATGATATGCATATGACAAGCACAACACTCATGGGCTAAGTCACAAGGGTGGGAGGTGGAAAAATAAAATGACCATATATGAAAAATCATGGACAAGGAAGAAAAGAGGGATGCATCTCGCACCACTGGATCCTCTCTTCTAACAAAAAGATAGAGATATCAACAATCAAGCTCATGAACTTCTGATGAATGCCTACCTTAGGCATATCATCCTCATCATGGTCCTTTTTAATGATGTCATGCTTCATGGTTGCCTTAAGGTCATGATGGGAAGAAATGGAGTATGGTTAGTCTTCGTAATGTATATTTGGTCACTTGATGTACTTGTATTTATCATGGTCAAGCATATTTATAAATGCTAGAGTCAAAGGAAAATTTATTTTGAGTCAAAGTCCCATTCGACTTTTTAGAGATGAAAAATTGAATTTTTGAAATGTAATTTTTGGCTCCAAAAGTGACAAGTCAACTTCCCTCCAAGTCAAATCGACCCTGGCATCAAAAGTCACCCATTCAACCTCTTCCACCACATGGGCATTCGATCTCTCTCACACAAGACAAGTTCTGGGCAAGCAAGCAAAGAACAAGAAGGACTAAGTAGTGTTTATTTCTGGTAGCATCAGATGTGTTCTAAGCCTCAAAATTTGTAGGGAGGCTAGGACACATGTATTCCAGAATACACATAAATCGTTTTGGGAAATTCCACCCAGAGACAGTTTTATTAAAATAATTAATTATTTTTAATGGATGCCTAAGTCTAAACTTAGGAAATTAAAATAATTAAAGGGTATTAATAAATCTGGGCATGAATCTTCTAGAAGAAGACGAAGATCGAGACTTAGGAAATTAAAATAATTAAAGGTATTAATAAATTTGGGTGTGAATCTTCTAGAAGAAGACGAAGATCGAGTCAATATGGTTTGAGCCATTGATTAGAATTTAATCTGGGCTATTGATTACTCAACAAGAAGATTATAAGAAGGACTTCGATGGGCATTTGGAAGACACATCAAGTGGGATCAAGAGATCGATTTCTCAAGAGATCAGCGCAGAGTAGCCGGAGAGATCATTGAGGAGATTCTTGCAGTGAGGGGCAGGGATAGTTTTCTAGAGGAAGTTTTCGTGATCCGGAGAGTGCAAGGCAGAGAGTAGTCCAGAGGTGCAGCGTAGAGCTTATGAGGGAGTCCATATTTCTGTTGGGGAATAGTCGAGATCTAGCGCTAGAGCTAGGGTGTGAGACTGGGAGGCTAGAGGGTTGAAGTTTCTAACTAGTAGGAGATCAAGAAGAGGTGTAGCGCAGTCCCAACAACAGTGACACAGTGTTGCACAGAGTCTCATCTCTAGTGCAGATCAGTGCCAGATTTTCTAGTGACAGGGTGAGATCATCTCACTATGATTTGTCCAGTTAGATCTCTGTATAGAATTGCCAGTTTGGGCATCCGAAGAATTGTATTCAGAAACTACTGCATAATAATACAAACCCTTAGCTGCTGCACCGGTTTTCCCGCATTGGGTTTTTTTGGGGGCATTTGTCCAAAAACAACGGCGTCACTTGTGTGTGTGTTATTTCTTCTTGCTCAGTTCTTGTTTCTGCATATAATTTAATTTGTGAAGGCTGCAGTCATATTTACTTCGATATTTACAGTGTAACACAGTAAATAACTTGCATGAATTAACAATTAGAAGTAATATCAGCTTGTTGTAGTAGGGGATTTGGGTCTCCAAATTTTCACATGGTATCAGAGCGCAGGTGAAGCAAGAGAGTAGAACGGAAGAGCCCAACGTTGAAGAGGAGGGAGATCGAAGAGCTGTACAGGCAGTAGATTGAATCCCTAGAGGGATTGCACAGTCCAGGCCAGGAGGGCAAGATTCTCGAGGAAAATCTCTCTTTGAGTCAGTTGACAGAGAGGTAAGATTTCCAATTCGTGATTTGTTAGGGGCAGAGGGAGTAGCGCAACAATAGATTTAGCGCAGAACAGTCTTTAGGTGGGATAGAGTTTTCTGCAGCATTTGCTGTGTCAGAAAAGAGACAAAAGAAGGAAGAAGACACTTTTTTTGGGAATATCTTCCTCAGTGAATTCCGAGGCAAGGAATTCTATTTATTAGTTGCTGAGCAACAATAGCGAGGAGTATATCTACTAAATCCAGAGGGAGTGTGTAGGCCAACCTAGTAGCTGCATAGAGGAGAGGGAGCAATTCGATTTTTGTTGGCAGAGATGGCAGCTAATGGGCTGAGAGATTAAGATCGATTGGACGGAGCATCCAACTATGTGATCTGGAAGGCTAGGATCTCCTGCCTTCTAGATGAACATGATCTTAAAGCCTATGTTGATAGTGTGGTAGCTGTACCCGTCGATGCAGATCTGCTCAAGAAGTACAAAGCTGCGATGGCGAAGGCAAAAAGGTTGATCCTCGACAGAGTGAGGGACGACCAAAGAGATGTGGGATGCTTTGGCTACGTTGTATTAAGGATCTTCTGAGCAACAAAAGATGTACTTAGAGGAGAAAACGATATTCGCGAGGATGCAAAATGGGGAACGCATTGATCCATTCCTATCGAAGGTTCAGGAAGTCCAAGGTCAGTTGGCAGTTGTAGGATCATCACCTCAACCTACATAGATGGTGAGGTTGGCCCTTAATTCAGTCTCAGAAGAATGGCAAGTATTTGTCCAGAGTATCTTAGGCAGCGAGAAATTGCGGGATTGGGAAGGGATGTGGGCCGCTCTTCAATAGGAAGAGATTAGGCGAGACTTAGTCAAGCGCACACTTGATGGCAGTAGCAGCAGTGGGACAAAGCCCAAGGAGGAGGAGGAGAATGTAGCCCTTGCATCAAGGGGGCAACAGAGGAAGAAGGACATTTCTAAGATCAAATGTTTCCGGTGTGGTGAATTTGGTCACTACGCTACGCTGTGTCCTCTCAAGAAGAAGGACAAGGACGAGAAACATGATCCACAGGCTGCAACCACAAAGATCGAGGAGGAGTTTGCCATGATTGCCCAGATACCTTCAGGGGAGAGGTGGGGTAATCTAGTACTGTAGTTCAAAAGAATTGCAGATAGGCAGGATCCTTGAGGAATCCACCTCTTGGATCAATACCTTGCTATGAGAGCCCTTATCAGAAGTAACAGGATGGACCAGTGTCAGTTGGCGCAGAGGAATGTTGGAGTGATAGTTGCAGTGGCTAGGAGTGCCAAAGACTGAGCAACGCAGAGCAAAATTTGCGGCAGTGCAAAGTCAGCAACAACGCAGAGACTTCAAAGGGTCAGTGTAGAGACTAGCAGCAGTCAAAACTCTAACAACAGATGCATCACCCTGAACACCTTTGGAGAAAGTGTGAATTTCAGATAGGGGTGCGAGTTGCCTAGAGAGAAGCCAGATCAGTTGTAGAGGAGACAAGGTTGTCTCCAATTTATTTTGCTAGTAGATTGCTGGCGGTTTGCCAATCAGGCACAAGGTTGCTTGGGAGCGGGAGCAGGGAGCAACATTTTCAAAAGCTCCTTGGTTAGGAGCAGATTTTTATATAAGATATATTTGTATATATTTTGATGCATATATGTCAAAAAAAGCATGTAGAATGATGAATTAGATATAAAAAGCATAAAAACATGGATTAAACCATATAACATCAATCATCTAGAAGTTATAATCTTATCAACCACATGTTCGCAAGTTACAAGTTCTCATTTATATAACATGTAAGGGTGCACTTAACCAAAATACCATCGAGTACAATCCATCTCTGAACCAAAAACACAACAACCAGTAGGTTCTAGATGGCATCTAGCATCCAAAAAAATCATGCTATGACAAATACCTACATATCATAAAACTCATTGCCTATCTTGAGATCTTTGTCATTAATATCACCTTCAAAGCATTAGCATAATATAGAAAAAATGTACCATGTCAAGATTTTGCTTGAGTGATGGGTACATTTTTAGTAGGATCATGATAGAGGAGTTCGACAACCAATGCCACTAACATCTAGGTACGTAAAGGGCTTGGTGCTCTTGATTAAATATGAGTTCCATACCCTAGTACATACAAAATCCAATGGAAACATTTCAATCCCCCTGTCAAGCTAGGAGGGAAACTCCATGAATTTGATTGATTTTGCTTTAAGATAGAACATGGATATATACATGGAGAGGGAGACTGTTGGGTTTCATCTCCTAATGTCTCTTCGTCTTCCAATTCCATTTATTTTACTATTTACAATATTTACATGGATTTACCTAATCGCAAATATTAGGTGTCATGCCCCCCCACCCCTCCTTAATCTGAAGGGATGTTGGTGAGTCCAAGCATCATTCTGAATCTTTCAAACTTTTCCCTTCCAAGTGCTTTGGTAAAAATGTTTGCAATCTGCTCATTTTGGGAACAATGCCGTAGGTGGATTGTTTTGGCCTCAACATGATGTTGAATCAAATGATATTTTGTATTAATGCGCTTGGTTCGATCATGGAACTTTCCGTTCTTGGCCAACTTTATTGGAGTTGAATATACTTGTTTCTCTTGCAAATCTTCCAGGATTTTCCTGAGCCACACAATTTCCTTTGTTGCTTTAGCTGCGGCTACATATTCTGCCTCAGTTGTGGAATTTGTTGGAACTGATTGTTTGCATGACCTCCAAGAGACAACGCCTGATCCAAGACTCATAACATAACCTGAAGTAGATACTCTAGTTTCTTTATCGCCATCAAAATTTGAATTAGAGTATCCAATCAAGATGAAGTCACCCACCTGTGTATACTTGAGTCCAAAGTATCGAGTTCCCTTCAAGTACTTTAGAACTCTTTTTGCAGCAAACCAATGACCCTCACAAGGCTTTTTGCCTAAACCTGGAGAGTATTCCAACAACAAATGAAATATCTTTTGAAAAGACTTTGCATACCTGGATACTTGGAATACCTAGAGAGTATTCCAACAACAATTTATTTTGTCTCTTGAAAAGACTTTGCATGTTTGAATCTATCGAAATGATCAAGCTGCTGCTCAACAACATTGCCAGTCTTGGAAGATTCAAGAAAGATCACATCTCTAGATATTATAAACTTCTTATTCACTTCATCATAGAGACGATATGCTTTGGAGGTATTTGAGTACCCCACGAAGATACATTTGCGACTTTTGCACTAGGTTTGTTTTTCTGTTTCTTAGGTATCAAGGCATAACAGGTGGAACCAAAAACCTTGAGATGCTTCACTGAAGGAATGTGGCCATACCACATTTCATAGGGACTTTTATTTTTGATAACATTATATGGATACCTATTCTTTATATACACAACACATAGAACTGCATCAACCCAAAACATTAGCTTAACATTCTTGAAAAACATCATCGAATGTAGCATATTTAAGATTGTCCTGTTCATTCTTTCAGCTACTCCATTCTGTTGGGGATTATAAGGCACGGTTGTTTGATGTTTGATCCCAAGTTGGAGAAGATAGTTTTCAAATTCTTTTGATGTATATTCTTTTTCATTATCAGTATGAATAGATCCAATATGAGATTTTGCATCATTTTCAATCCATGCATGAAAGTTCTTGAATGTTTCAAAAGTTTTAGATTTGTTCTTCAATAAATAAACGCAACACATTCTGGTGTAGTCATCAATAAATGTCATCATATATTTATTACCATTTACAGAAGAAACTTGCATTGGGTCACATAAGTCAGAATGAATGAGTTCAAGTTTTCTATGTGCTTTGGAATGAGAATCATGAAAACACTGTTTGTTGTGCTTTCCTAAGATACAAGCATCACATTTCTTAAGTTTCCTAGGAATTGTAGGCAAACCAGTAACACCATTTTTCTTCAACAAACGAAGGTCGTCATAATTCAAGTGTCCAAATTTAGCATGCCATAAAAGACTCGATGGAAATGTACTTTTTTTTTGGTAGGTAAGCACCCACTGAGGATTTGAACCAGTGACCTATCACAAGAAGTGCCTTAACAGCGCACCCATTCACCGTCAATCCAAAGCCCCATGGGCTATGGAAATGTACCTTCATCATAGTGAAAACTGTATGAAAAGTTTTGTGTATGAGCAGAGGTTCCTTGCAGCTTAAAAAGTCTTTTTTCTTCTATCCAGTCATGACAAGTGAGTGATTTGATGCTTTTTTGACCTTGACTTTGCCATCAAATATGTGAATGGAGTGTCCTTGCTGGTGGATGTGGACCAAAGACAACAAGTTTCTCCTCAACTCTAGAAGGTATAGAACATCATGTAGAAGAAAATCTGGAAGACCAGACAGTTTGAGCTTGACAGTGCCAAGCCTTGATGGCTTGAGTTTTGACTTGTCTGCAAAGTATATTGCTCCATCAACATTCTTAGTGAATTCTTCAAAGAAATCTTCCCTGAAAGTCATGTGGCAAGTTGCTCCTGAATCAAGAAGCCAAACATCTTTCCATGAAGTAAGTGAAGCATTGAATAAGTCTTCAGTTACTCCATTGTTGCAATGTGATACAACATAATGAGTGGACTTAGGTGCTTTTCCTTTCCCTTTACCATGTGTTTTACCCTTTTCTTCATTTCTTTCCTACTCAATTTTGTCCCAAGGCAACTTACATGTGGAAGCATCATGTCCATCTCTATTGCATCGTATGCAATGAAGATCAAACCTTTCCCTTGGAGATGTCTTCTCCCCCCACGTCTAAAATTCTTCCTTCCTCTTACTCTTCGACCACCTCTTCCTCTAGAAGAATATTGTGTATGCTTCTTCTTTTTTTGTGCAAGGCACACAACTTTTTCAGAAGGCCGAGGAGCTGTCTTCTTCCCAAAATCCTTCTCTTTCTCAGCAAACTTCTTCTCAAGGGAGTCAAAGGTAATCTCCTTAAGGTTGCCACTTGCTTGCAATGACTCAATATAATGTAAATAGGTGTGATATAGTGCCTTGACATAAGCTATGGGAGAAATATCTATTTCAACACCAGTGGCTTTTATATCATGCATAATGGATCTTACTTCTGATGCTAAGGCAAGAGGGTCATCATTTTTCAATTTGGGATTGAACAACTTAATCATCAATTGAACAACTTCAAGTTCAGAGTGTGAGTCATAAGATTCCTTTAACTTCTTTAAGGATTTAAAGGCATTTGAAAATGGCAAATATGTCGACTCACCTCTTCATTTACAAACACTGCAATCAAGGCATAGGCCTTGCTATTCTTGTTTTCCCAAATGGAAAGCTCCTTATCTGAAGTGAGTTTGTTAGGTGCATTGTCTCCTTCACAAACTCCTTTCCATAACTCATTGAAAATCAAGGTATGTTTTTATCTTCCGGGACCAGTCATGATAGTTCTCTTTGCTAGAGTTGCCAGAGAGAACTAGTCCCACAATGGAGACGAGTGAATGCATCATTTGTAATATCGCTGATTGACTATGTCTTCAAAACAACATCAATTAAATATGTAGGCTCTCCATAATGCTCACATACCCTACTGTATGCCACTTATGGTTTTTATAAAGTAAAGGAGCACATATATACCATAGTCTTCATTAAAGCACCAAACTTTTAAAAACCCTCACTTTATACCATGCCACGTCACCTTTTAATATATATTAGTGTGCCACTATTTAAAAAGCCTCCTTAATATATTATGTGCCCATCACTCTTTAATATATATATTAATGTGCCACTTTATATATTATATGCACATCACACATGATATACCATCATGAACCCAACTCACTTATAAATTGGTAGCCATACGACCTTTTAAAAATTCTTAACGCAACTTGGATTTGGATTTACATACCACGATTAGGCCTCCATATAAAGCATGTGTCACGACCTCAAACAATGAGAGCAACATGCGAATGACAATTCAATACACCACGCACCAGTCTCCATCACCTCATTCAGTATTCCAACGCACAATAGTATTGTTAAAATTGGAAACTAGGGCCAAACTCCATGTGTGTCATCTTATTTATGGCAGCTGATATTTTTCTTGGATCCCTCTCATTGAGAGGTGTAGGATTGATCTAAAGATCATCCAATTCCAATAAATATTCACGGAGTTATGAATTTATTTGTGTTATAAGACAATTCGACAAGGTCGGCTAGAAACCAAACTGCTCCCAGTTGTGCTCAACATTTTAGTATAAATAGAGGTAGCCTTCAAGTCATTTACACACACTCACACTCTTGTGATCTCTCTCTTCATTCTGTTTTGGGTTTTGATGAAGGAGAGATCTAGAGGGAGTGCCCTAGGCTCTATGTTGCCCTAATGAAGAAGCCCTAACCAGCCTTAATGCAGTCATGGAGGAGACTTCTATAGTGCAACAAGGAGAAGTCCTAACTACCCTAAACGTAGGTCTAGAAGAGACCCTAAGCTGAGGTGAAAAAATCTAGCCCTAGCTGCAGATCTAAATGGAGTCATAGCCACAGTTACAAACAAGCCCTAGCCGTAGTCATTAATAAAGCCTTAGCTATAGGTGGAGAGGAAACTTAGCTACAGATGAAGCAAAACTCTAGAAGCAGTTAAGGAAGAGGTCTGGCCGCAATTAAAGGAGGCCTAAATCTGCAGTAAAGAGAGGCCGAATCCACAACAATTGAGGAGACCTATATGCATCTAGGAGAGGAGGTCTAATCTACAGTTAAGAGGAGCTCTTATACACTATCAAAAGGAAGTCCTAATCTGCTGTAAAGCATAGCCAAAATCTGTAGCAGAAAAGGAGACCTAGCCACGTGAGGAGGACCCTATGTGTGCTGTAGGTGACAACATGGAAATCTATGTTTGCTGTAGGTGAGAACATGTTAAATAAGACAGTTACCAGGCATGAGTTGAGTACTGGGAATTCGCTGTCATAAGAAGAAGCAGTGCATTGTAGAAGCCTGCTCTCTAGGCCGAGTTTGCTGGGCACTAGGCCAAGTTTAGGAGTGCAAGGTCAGAACCTTAATCTAAGTTCTAGATGGATAGTTTATGTGGGAAACTATCTTCAGTATAAGGTTATGACTATGTTGTATGTTATCTTGTGAACACATGACAGTGACATCTTCAGTCTGATGTATGGCATGTTAGATATATACATGCTGTACTGAATGGACAGAGATTCAGTGATGATTGATAAGAGATCCCATTGTTTAATAATGTTCTTACTACAATGGTATTTGGGTTTATCACTGTATGAAACAACAATACCATGATGCCATATCCTGTGATGATAAGTGAAGGACAGTCTTGTGGAAGGAAGAGACAGCCTTCCCTTAGAGGACAGTTGCAGACAAATCTGGGCAGACATTGTGACTATTAGTTGACTGCACTTTGAACTTGTTGAAGGAGTCCAGCTACTTTGCTAGGCTCTAAGCCATAGCAAGCAGCTAAGACTGGCGAGTGTAAACGATTGCAGCATATCGGATGCAGTGATGGATGCAGCATGATGGGTGCAACATTGGGTGCAACTCAGTGATGGGAGCAACACAGTGATGAGAGTAGCTCAGTGACAGTTGCAGTAGTATGAAGTGTACAACATGGTCATTAGGTCCATCATTGTGATGATGGGTGCAACCTGGTGCAACAAGGTGAGGTGCAACATGATGATGAGATGCAACACAATGATAGGTGAAGGAGTCACCTTGGAGAATCAGTTGAAGCAACATGTCTTCAACTGATCTCATGTATCATCTTCTTAGAGATGATATGCTCTTATCTAGATAAGTCAAAGTGTTGACTTCTGTTGTAAATGTACTATCTCTCTCTCTACTGACATTGAAGAACATATAAGAAGAATTGATCAAGGGTTTCCCACATTGGGGTTTGTCCCCTGGCTAGCGCATATCTTGGTGTCCTTTTGTCTTGGCTTGTCTTCTACGATTTATGTTTATGTTCTATCTGCAGTTTACTTTAATGTTGATGTGATTGCTAATCTGGAAAAGATATTGAGCTCACTGTGAAAATTGAAATAAATTGCTCTAAGCATAGAACATACCTAAAATTAACAAGTATGCAGAGTTCAAACCACTGTTCATCACGATAGCGGTTTCGACCAACTTCAATACAACAACTGAATATTACAAATCAATCTTCAATACCCACTTAATAGTTCAGGTTTCAATGGAAATAGTCAATCCGCAAACAAATCAAACACGATCTGCTATATGAATGGCCTTCAACAACATGCGTATTCTTTTGATCGTATCTTCGTAAAGCATCACTAGGCAGAAAAAATTAATTAAAAACAGAGCAATGACTTAGTACCGCCAACAGAAAGCAGAATCTCCCTCCTATATGAATGGCCTTCAACAACATGCGTATTCTTTTGATCGTATCTTCGTAAAGCATCACTAGGCAGAAAAAATTAATTAAAAACAGAGCAATGACTTAGTACTGCCAACAGAAAGCAGAATCGCCCTCCTTTCGCAGTGGGTTACAGTCATTTCAATGTGCAAAGTTTAAAGGCATCACTTAAGCATAGGATATGTATCATCACATTCAATAATACTCACAAATGAACGTATAATTAGGAGTTATATAACATAAAATTGGACTTGTTGCTCACAGTGGACTTTCAATGTAGCCCCAAGAGATTTGAATGCACAAATTCTTGCAGAGAATATGACTGAGAGCAGAAGACATAGGGAATTTTGGTAGAGTTTTGCAGCGGTTATAGGGCAGAAAATGCTAAAAATGGGGCTGGCTTTGATACCATGTCAGGCTAGGAGGGTAACTCCACGAATTTGATTGATTTTGCATTAAGATAGAACATGGATATATACATGGAAAGGGAGACTATTGGGTTTCATCTCCCAATGTCTCTTCGTCTTCCAATTCCATTTATTTTACTATTTACAATATTTACATGGATTTACCTAATCCCAAATATTAAGTGTCAACAACCCCCAATCCTGAAATCCCAAAAAATTGGTAAGTCTGCTGGATTTTGAGTGAGATCTAAAATTCTACTTTCTCCATATGAAATCCAATGAGGTCATAACCACTATCAAACATCCTGAGTCATTTCATGGTAATGTTAAAAATTTAAGTAAAGGTGATATTCTCCTTTATCTTTCATTTTCATCCTTTTACTTTAAGAATTTAACATTACCTTGAATTGCATATCAATACTAGGGCCATAGGCTTGAATATTAGGCTTCCCCACTCAAAAACTCTTGTTTCTTTGAAAAAATTTGTGTTTGGAACATCTTTGTGATTTTGTTTTAGATTATGGTAGCAGTGGACAAGTGTTCTAGTCTCGATGTTTTCTAAGAGGCTAAGGAACATAAAACCTAGAAGAGGTTTCGCGAGAAAAGACATGGAGACACCTCAATTAATTTAATTAGCCATAATTAAAATATTTCCTAAGTCTAACTTAGGAAAAATGGCTAATTAAAGTGAATTAATTGAGGAAGTTCGATTTTTCTCTAGAGACTTCTATTGATGAGGTCAAGATGATCTGAGCCATCAGTTAAGATGTGATCATGGCCGTTGAGAGTACAATGAGAGATTATAAGGGCAGGTTGAAGGGCTTGAGATCGAGTGAGTTCAAGCAGTTTGAATATCCAGTTGCAGGTATTCAACAAGGGCGTAGTTGAAACTAGAGAAGCATTAAAGACAGAGGGATCAGTAGAGATTTGAGAGCAGGAGTTTGAAGGAATTTTCCTTAGTATTTTCCAGTGTCTGGGAGACAGGAAGAGGAGGACGAATTCATCTGTAGAGGAGGCCGCTACAACTAGTGTGAGTTAGTTAGATTTCCCAATGCGAGTTGCTGAAGGAGCCACGTTTCAATTGCCAGTTGTTGGATCAGTATCCTAGAGGAAGAGTGAATGGGTTTCAAAGGTAGATGAAGGTAGGACGATTTGTAGGAAGGTGATTCCATGGCCGTATGAATTTTCTGGAGGCAACTGTACGCATTTCCAGCTAGGCAGTGTGAATAGCCAGGAAAGAGGGCCAGATTGATTGCAAAGGGAGACAAGGTGTCCTTTGTTATGAATAAAATATATATAAATAATATCAATATATAAATAAATAATAAATGTAATAATAGTTAATTAAACAATAACTATTTATTGAAGAGGCATGTCTCTAAGGACATGACCAGTCATGAAAGGGAAACTGCCTAGGTATATAAGTGCCCCCACTCATTTGTAACAATCATCATCTCATATCTTCTGTACATTCCTATATAAATATATTTGCCCTATCATGGATATTTATATATTTTAGATCTTTTGAGTTTTCTGTTGTGTTTATGAACTTTGTTCATAACATTGGTATCAAAGCATGTTTGATCCGATTTTTAGCCATCAACCTATCGTCAACTTTGTTACTATCGTGATCGAAGCGTTTCGCTATAGAGAGTTGGAAATTCTCCATCTCGCTGTTAGGCCTTTGGCCATAATTTTTTTCTATCAAGAAAAGTCAAACATATATATATATATATATATACTAATACTAGCTATAATTTTTTATATATAAGGTAGGAAAAAAAGAGTTAAAAAAATAAATTCAAAAAAGAAAGAAAAATAAATTATAAAAAAAACGAAAAGAAAAAACAAATTAAAACGAAGTCTTAAAAAAAGACCTACTTGCGGTAGTCTCTGCAGCCACCGTCGCCTTTCGACAGGCTATTAATGGGCTGCCATAACTACTTGTTAGTTGCAACCATGAAACATCGCCTCTGTCACCGACGATGCCCTGCCACAATCGTCATCCGTCACTACTTGCTAACTCTGTGACTATAAATTTTTTCGTATACATTATTGCCGCCATTTTTCATTGCTGACTGGTAATTGTATGTTGTCGACTTGCCACTGTATAGCCATCCTATCATAAGGATATATTTTCGGCACATATATTACAACACAACGATAGAAGAATGGGGTTAAGTCACATATAAAAAAATTTATAATTTTGTGAACAGGTCAACGGGTTGTGCCCGTGCATAGTGTTGGTTCATAACACGACCGCTACACAACATCGTTTCATAACATAGTTAACCATCAAGCCAATATAACCAAAATACTTATCTAATTTTGGAGCGCATAGTATTTTAATACGTTATTGAAGATTTAACCAATTTCTATTAAGTGACTATATGGAATTGAATTGAAGGTTGAAGGTATTATATCTATGTTGCAGGAAACGTGGTATAGAGGTCCGGTTCCGTACGGAAACGGGTACGAAACACGGAAATGCGTTTGGTACGGCCGTGAAACGCGTTTCTGGCAGTACTGCTATGTTTCCCGAAACGGAAACGTGGCCAGTACGGCTGGAAACGCGTTTCAGGGCCGTATGACCC
>APFE030841539.1:163667-175992 GCA_000404065.3 Pinus taeda | reverse complement strand
TAAATATTTTCAATATATATATATATATATATATTCGCGTTTCCTCGTTTCCAAAATTTGGGGAGGTCGCGTTTCGTATCGCTTCCCGTTTCAGAAACTCATACCCGTTTCCCCGTTTCGTGCAACTTAGTATTATATATATATATATGTAGTGCTAACTAAAAGGTATTAAAATAATAAATATTAGTAATTTAGAAAGCCATATATATATAAAGTTGTTCTAAATAGTGAGAAAAGTATTTGAGATTCAAAAAAGGGATTATTTGTACAAGTTCTAACAAGTCGAAAATCTTCATAATTATATTAAAGGAATATTAAGTTTAACGAAAAGGAAAAGTGTATCTTTTTGTTTAAAAAAAATATTTCAAAAGTATTTAAATATTCGAGATGAAGAATGGAGTCTAATTTGGAAACGAAGAAAGGAAGATTTTCCTACAAATGTCTTTCAATTATAGATCGCTTATGAATTACATTTAAAGGAAGTATCCAAGGGAAAAAAAATAATGTCACTATTAGCACAAGCAACGAGAAAAATTACATCAATATTAATTTGGCGAATCAACTATTAATTCAAGAGCTAAGCATTGGTGAATGAAAAGATATTTTATATGAAATTAATGATCTACAAGTGACAATTGGTCATTGTGAATGCATTTGTCAATTCAGTGTCGTAACTATGGTTAAGAAAGAGATTGACATAATTCTTAGTCTACCTTGGTTTAAAGAATTTGGTACGTTCATGTTAAATATAGAGGAAAAGATTTTGATGTTTTGTTATAAAAAGAAGTTGTTCACACTCCAAGACATGACAACAAAGTCAAAGATGATAATGCCCTCATCAGAAAATTTTAAAGATATTTCTAAACTAATGTTTCAAGATAATAAAAAAAATATCTAAGAAGCAAAAAGAGCTTGAAGAAGTCATCTCAAGTAAAGACAAAGAAATTTCGTGCCTTAGAGATCACAGTGAAAAATTACTTGAAAAGATCAAGAAATCCATGGCTAAGAAGCAAAAATTAAAGCAAGAAAATGAAAGTTCTGAGAAGAAACTCAATGGAAGTCTATCTCAAAAAGAACAAGAAAATTTGTGCTTAAAAACACTCAATCAAAGGTTATTAGAACCAATTAGAAATTTAAAAGATGAAAAGTTGAAGAAACTTAAAGATGAAAACCATAATCAAAGTCTACTCGTTCAAATTAAGAAACTTAAGGATGATACGAAATCATTAAAAACGAATTAGAAGAACTTCTCACGAAAGAAGTATTGAAGTTTTTAGATGTAACAATCCAAGTTGAAGAAAAAGGAACCAACACAAATTCCATTGATCTCACAACTCAGACAAATCCAAATCCAATTGAAGTGAAGACATATTCAAATGTTGCAGTTCAAACAACAAAAATATCAGATGAAGATCCAATAATTAAACAAAAGAGTTCTGTTCTTGAAGGGAATCGGATACCTCCAGTCAACCAAGAAATCACCACAAACTGTTTAAGGGGAGACCAGATCACAAAAACTCATTATCGACATTCGAATCACAAGAGCGGACATCTCAATCAGTCTGCGTATCTATACCACTTAGAGCATATAAAACAAATTTATTTTTCAAAGAACACTAAAGTTTGTAGAATCCAGTCCTATGATAAAAATTCATCACAAGTTCCCAGTGACCGCAAGATTCCACAGAAGATTTATCTAGGATGGTCAAATCCCTTCGCAATTCAACAAATCGAAGAATTCCCAAAGATACGAATAGATTACAAAGACAAAGAACAAATGACATGCCTTGTCAGCAATAAGCTTTAAGGACAAAGCTTTTTGAAGACGAACGCAATGGTATGATTAAAATATATATAAATAATATAAATATATAAATAAATAATAAATAATAAATGTTAAATGTAATAATAGTTAATTAAACAATAACTATTTATTGAAGAGGCAGGTCTCTAATGACATGAGTCATGACCAATCATGAAAGGGAACCTACCCAAGTATTTAAGCAAAGGTCTCTAATGACATGACCAATCATGAAAGGGAACCTACCCAAGTATTTAAGCAAACCCCCTCATTGTAACAATCATCATCTCATATCTTCTTTACATTTCTATATAAATATATTTTTCCTATCATGGATATTTATATATTTCAGATCTTCTGAGTATTCTATTGCGTTTATGAACTTTTTTCATAACATTGGTATCAAAGCAAGTACGAACTTTGTTCGTTACATCTTCCAGTTTACTTTGCTGGTAGACATTGTCGGAGCTTTGCCAGAAAGGCAAACAAATTATTCTACTCTTGAATTTGCTAAAGATAATAATAAAACGCTGAACTGGTTTTCCCTTCGGGGTTTTTCGGGGAACATTTGTCTAAAGACAACATTGTTATATTTTGTGTGTGTACATATTTTCTCAGTTCCAGTTTTATATTCCTTAGTGTTTTATCTATGAAGAATGCAATAGTGATTTAATCGTTATTCGTTGAAGAATAATTCAAAAGATAATTAATCTGCAGTAGATAAAAGATTAAACTATAGTTTATTGCATTCGTGGAAATTTCACATATACCTCAAGAATCAACGGAAAAATTTGCCTTGGATAATCAACATATGAAGCCACAAAACCCCGAATTTAAGCCTCGGGAAGGTCGCAAAGATGTGGCCTTGGAGGGCTGAAAAACCTCAGACAAATCTGCCTTAGAAACTCACGAAAAATGCCTCATAACATACTACATATCTGCCTTAGAAAGAACTTGGAATGGGCCTCAAAAGATCAGCAAAAGTCCTTTAACCACATAAAAGTTGAAAGCCCAAATATTTCTCCAAATTCGGCCCTCTTCTTCTAGCTAGGCGTGACTACTCAAAGGCTGCAGTGATCACAGAGAAAATTCAAAAGATGAGCTTGTTAATCTCTCTTTGGAGGGCGAATACATCCATATTTATAGTAGTCGAAGGGGGAAGCCGACATGTTTAAAGGAGGGAGTCGACCTAACAAAATTTGAATTTCAAAATTCAGTATTTTGGAGCCAAAATCTGAGCCCCCTTTGAAACTGTTAGTTTTTGTAGCATCAGAGGTGTTCTAGTCTCGAGACTTTGTGGAGAGGTTAAAACACAGGAGTTCTCCATAACCTTGAAATCGATTATGGAAATTCCACTTAGAAGTGTCTCAATTAGATTATTAACCAATTTTAAAATATTTTCTAAGTCTAAACTTAGGAAAATTGGTTAATTCATCAGTATTAATTGAGAAAAGTGAACTCACACAGATCGACTGGGAAATAATCTCAGCGTTTGATTAAGATTTAATCTTGGCCATTGGAGTCTCACAATGAGATTATAAGAAGAAGTTGATGGGTAGATGGAGGAATACACTTGTGACACTTGAGATCGATTTTCCTTGGTTTGTTCGATTTTCTAGAGAGCAACAACAGTTGGTGGAAAAGTTCAAACTAGAGAAGGGAAGCAGGGAGGGGTAGAGACAGTGAGTTTAGAGGAATTTGTCTAGTTCTAGAGAGTCAGAAAGAGAAGGCCGAGATTTTATCCAGGAGGTTGGGCAGAGGCAACATAGAGCCTCAAGAGGGCAATTCGATCCAGTTGAAGAGGAGCTCATTCTCAGTTCCAGAGGTTAGGAATCTTTTTCTTGAGTGCCAGAGAGACAATTTCTCAGTTAGCAGCAAACAGGATGGCTAGATTGGTAGTTGATTAAGGCAAAGCGTGTGAGGGATTGCGCTAAGGTGACGTAGGGCTTGCACAAAGTTGGTTGGATGACTAGCTTTTCAGAGGTTTGACAATAAGATTGCTCGAAGAGAAGGTAATTTCCCTCAGAGAATTTTGCCAGTATTTCTCTTGGAAAGATTTGCTAATTTGACGATATTTATTGTACTCTAAATTTTCTCACTGTTGCTTAATAATAAAAACCCTTAGTTGCTGCATTGGTTTTCCCAAGTTGGGTTTTTCCGAGGACTTTTTCCAAAATTAACTATCATATTTTATGGTGTGTGTGCTAGTATTTTCTCAGATTCCAGTTTAAATTCCGTATTATTTTTATTTGTTTGTGAATATTGCAGTGTGACTAATTCGTTGTTGTCGTAGCAATAAACTTCCAAATTAATTAACAGTTAGAAGAATTAATTCCAGTTGTTGCGATAGAATTTCAGTGGTGAAGTTTTCACCGAAACCGACTTAATCTCCAAGATGTTATGATTAATCAAACCTTTTAATTAATTTTCCCTCCACTTTTACAAGTTGAATTTTGCTGGAAAAGGCTCATCATAATATAATTTAATTTGCTTGAAAATAAATACTACTAATAAACCAGTCATCAAGTTGCCCCCCTTATCCTTTCATTTTTGGTGACCTTGACCAATTTTCGGGGCCCAAACTTCAATCAAGCATATCTCCTCAGCTGTGAAGAGTTACAGGGCGTGCCACCTACCTTTGGAATCAACATGATGAGGACTATCAAATGAAGATGGTCTATCTGGAAGAAACACTGATCTTCATCCTCAAATTCTTCAACAAGTGCGGGGCAATATGATTAGACATTAGGGCTTCTAGGACATCTTATCCATTGATTCTTCCATCAATGTGATTTATGGACATATACTAAAAACATTGAAGGATCGACGTTGGCATCAATGACAACACCATTTAACAAGAAGAACTTGAGTAAAATCAAGTGTTTTGGATGCGGTCAACAAGGACAGTATGTAAGTCATTGTTCGAATAGAAAGAAGGGTGATAAAAAGAAGAAGCAACAGACAATAGCTTCAACAGATATTGACGAGCTATCTTCGAGACTTGAGGATGAGTTTGTTCTCAAAGCTTGCTTATCTAGCTCTACCTCCACAGGGGTCTAGTATATTGATAGTGGAGCATCATGTCACATGACAAGGGTTAGAGAATACTTCTCGAGTTACCAAGAAGAGGAGATAGGCTTCTTGATTTAGATGGGAAATAAGTCCAAGTGCACTCCAACTGGAAGGGGAACAGTTACATTTCAGAGGGTGTGAGGCAAGAATACTTGTGTTACAAATGTGCTACATGTGCCACGTTTAAGAATGAACCTGATTTTAGTTTTTTTCTTCAAGATAAGGGATATGATGTCCACTTTCGAGGAAAGAAGGTGTACATAAAGCACCAGGATTGGAAGTTAGTGAAAGAGATTAGGGTGAGAAGCAACAATTTATACAGGAATACTTGTGTTACAAATGTGCTACATGTGCCACGTTTAGGAATGAACCTGATTTTAGATTTTTTCTTCAGGATAAGGGATATGATGTCCACTTTCGAGGAAAGAATGTGTACATAAAGCACCAGGATTGGAAGTTAGTGAAAGAGATTAGGGTGAGAAGCAACAAGTTATACAGGTTACAGTTGGATGCTCCAAAGGTACTAGTGAGCTTCAACAGTAGCATATATATGGGAAAATTATGGCATAGGAGGATGGGACATTTCCATCATGGAGCACTCAAATTGCTTAGGGAGACTGTGATAGGGGTTCCAAAAATAAGCATGGAACACGATGACATGTGCAAAGGGTGCGTGCTTGGGAAATTGTGAAGGCAACATTTCCAAGGAGTGACAGTAGAGCCAATGGTGTGCTAGATTTGATACATTCTAATATACGTGTCCCGTTGTCTACGAAATCTCTTAGGGGTTATGAGTATTTTGTGACCTTCATTTATGGCTTCTCTGGGAAGACTTGGATTTAATTCTTGAAGACAAGGGACAATGTCTTCAGACACTTCCAAGAGTTTAAGGTTCTTATGGAGAACTTGACAGGAAGGAAGATAAAGGTTCTTCGGATAGATAATGGAGGCGAGTACATTGAGAAACCCTTCAAGGAATTCTACGCAAAGGAAGGAATCAAGAGAGAGTGGACAACTTCATACAAGCCATAGCAGAATGGGGTTGTAGAAAGAAAGAACGTGATGACTCACAACAAAATGGGGTTGTTGAAAGAAAGAACATGATGATAGTTGGAGCAACGAGGGCGATGTTATATGAACCAGGACATGCCTATATTTCTCTGGGCAGAGGCATGCGGTACAACAATATACATTCAAAACAGGATCCCACACAAGGCGTTGGGGAAGATGACATTCGAGGGGGCATTTACAGGAAAGAAGCCATAATTTGGACACTTCAGGATTTTTGGTAGTATAGCTTATTGTCTCATTCCAGATGAAAAGTGCACGAAGTTGGATTCGACTGTAGAGAAGGGATATTTTGTTGGTTACAGTGAAATGTTCAAGACAAACAGGATCTACATTCTAGGTAGCAGGAAGATTATCATGAGACAAGATGTAAAGTTTTAGGAGGAGAAAACCTTCAAGAGATCTTGCAAGTTGCGAATGGTTGATTAAAGTGAGCCAGAAAAATCTCTAAGGGATGAACAAGGATGTCAGGCTCAGGGCACTAGCATGAGTACAGTGAGCAATATAGGTGTAGGTACAGGTGCAAAGGAGAGTTCATAGCATGTGGAGCAACAACAACAGGATGAGGAGAATAAAGCTTCACCCACCACTAGTGGGAAAAGAAACAAAGTTTTTCTACATACATTAAGAGATGTGTAGGAGTTTGTGGGAGCTCCTAGATCGAGCACTAGGGACAGAAGACCCTAATAAAGGTATTCGGGGTATAAGGCGTTGATGAGTGAGATCATTGATAGTGAGCCTTCCAATTATCAGGAGGTTGCACAACATTAGGTGTGGCAGGATGCAATGTTGGAGTAGTACAAATCCATCATGTTGAATGATGTGTGGGAGGTCATACCTAGACCGTTGGATAAGGCAGTGGTTGGTTCCTAATGGATCTACAAGATCAAACATGCTGCAGATGGTAGTGTGGAGTAGTACAAGGCTAGGTTCGTGGCCAAGGGATTTTCTCAGAGGGAGGGAATAGAATATGAGGAGACATTCGCTCCAGTGGCTAGATACACTTCCATCAGGGATGTGATCTTGTTAGCAGCACAGATGGGATGGCAAATTCATTAGATGGATGCCAAAATGACTTTTCTGAATGGAGTAATAGAAGAGGAGGTGTACATCGAACAACCAAAGGGATTTCAAACGCATGAGAGGGATACCCATGTATGTAGATTAAAGAGAGTGCTATACAAACTCAAGGAAGCTCACGTAGCATGGTATGGTCAGATTGATAGTTACTTGCAGTAGATGGGCTTCTGAAGAGTGGGGCAGACTCAAACCTCTACTCTTTGATGGTAGGAGGTGAGCCTCTCATTCTCGTGTTATATGTGGATGATTTGTTTATGACTGGGTCACCAGGGCTCATAGAGGACCGCAAGAGGGATTGGTAGCAAAGTTCAAGATGAAGGATTTGGGGCTGATGCATTATTTTCTAGGTCTGGAGGTATGGCAGACTAATTGGGAGATCTTCCTTGGGCAAGGAAGGTATGCTATGGAGATCTTGAAGAAATTTAGGATGGTGGACTATAGACCCATGTCTACACCTATGATTACCAATTAAACGAAGATAGATCTGTCAGAGCAGGAAACAGTGGACCCCACCTTGTATAGACAACTTATTGGCTCTCTTACATATCTGGTCAACACTAGGCTATGCATTTTCTTTGCGGCCAACACTCTTAGTCAGTTCATGGTTGAACCGAAGAGGGTGCATTGGACAACAACGAAGCATGTGCTGTGATATCTATGAGGTACAATCGAGTATGGGTTGAGATATACTTGAGGTGATGGTGTCAGGTTGATAGGGTATACATATGCAAACTGGGTAGGTAGTGCAGTGGACCAAAAGGCACTTCAGGTTGTTGCTTCAACATTGGATCAGGGGTTGTCTCTTGGTACAACAAGAATCAAAAGTTCGTGGCACTGAGTTCCATAGAAGAAGAATACATGGCAACAAGCATGGCTACATGTGAGGCTATGTGGCTACAAAAGGTGCTACTGGCATTATTTGGTTTGAGCTTGGAGTTGACCAATATCTACTGTCATAATCAGAATTTCATCAAGCTCTCTGAGAATCCAGTGTTTCATGATAAGTCGAAATACATTGACATCAAATCCCATTTCATCAGGGATTGTGTACAATGTGGATCAGTTCGACTGCCATATGTTTCCATAGACAAACAAGTTGTAAGTATTCTGGCGAAGGCCTTGGGTAAAGCAAATTTTGTTTTCTTCAGGGATAAGTTGGGAGTTGTGGAGAACATCTTCCTTGCTAAGAGGGAGTGCTAGGTTTTGTAGCTTGGACATGTGTTCTTATCTTAAATGGTGTCTATGACGCTAGGAACACAAGTGGATTAATTATCTCCAATATCCAGAAAAAGTTTCTAAGTGAAAATGTCTTAAATAAATTTAATTAACCATTTTTTATTAGTTTCCTATGTCTAATTTAGGGAAATGGGTTAATTAATCAGGATTAATGAAGACAAATTGATTTTTCTCTTGTGACTTCTAGAAAAGTGATTTTATGAAGTCAAGATGGTCTTAACCATTGATTGGAGTTAGATCATGGTTGTTGATTTGTTAGTGAGAGATTATGAGAGGAGATCGATGGGCCTTTGGATATCATTTGAACAGTTCAAGAGAACAAATTTGCAGTGATAGCAAGGGCACAATGATAGCGTGGGAGAAACCAACAGTAGGGTTTCAACAAGAGAAATTGAGGAGAAATTTGCTAGAGAAATTCTTCACAGTGATTACAATTTTCCGAGAGCTAAGCATAGGTCGAATTATTCTGCGACAAGAAGGCCATGTTAGGTAGTGTGAGTAGGCAATTTATCCAACGCAAGTTGCCGAAGACTCATTTTTGCTTCCAGCTATCAGAACAATATTTTGGAGGTAGTGCAAGTGGATTAGTCAAGTTGCTGGAGGCAATACTACTCGCGAGATTGATTTCTCAGAGGCAGTACAAGTTTCTGTATGGCCAATTCGAATTTTCAGTTTCCTAGTGCGAGTTGCTGGAGGAAATGTAGATTGCCTAGGAGAGGTTGAGTTGATTTGCCAAAGGAGATTCTTGATTTCCTAGTTCGATTTGGTCACGAGTGAAGATCAATTAAATTGCCAGAGCTTTGCCAGTGAAAGTCAAGTAGTTTATGTAATTCTCAATTTGTTGAAGAAATAATAAAACCCTCATTTGCAAAATTGGTTTTCCCCACACTAGGGTTTTTCAGGGACTATTTTGTCCAGAAATATCGGTGTCCAATTTTTACGTGTGCGTTATTTTCTTAGTTCCTATGATTTACTTTGGTGAAATTGTAGTTGTGTTTTTGTTCAATATTTGCCGTAAGTGAATTGACAGAAGACAAATAATCTTTAAAGATAGAAGAATAATTACCAGTAACTACAATAGAATTTTCACACTCTCTTGTGTATCAAGCTTGAAGATTGATGAAGAAGTGAGGTATTGATCTATTTTGTTCTACGGTCTTGTTTTGCTCTTCAATTGTGTTTATATGCTGTAGAATCTTCAATTATTGTACACTTGAAGGATAGTTTTTTTTCCATTTGTTGGTCTTTCAATGTCACTTTTTAGGGTAGCTTCGTCAACGCATGGAACCTATTCTATAGATTACCTCTTTTGTCTCTGTGAATTATTTGATAGAGAGATTAGGATGATATGAGGCCCAAAAGTGTCTAATGCTCTAAAGGTGGGAATAAGCTTTTTCTGGGTACCTTACTCTTATATATATATATATATATATATTAAAGTAGAGGTACCCAGAAAAAGATATATATATATATATTATATATATATATTATATATATATATATATATATATATATGGCATTATGTAAATACTGAATACAATGTTTGAGTAGTTCTCTTATATCTTCCCTTACTATCTTGTTCATGTCTTTCCAATAACTTTTTACTTGATTCCATCTAATAAATTTTCTTCTGTTCAAACTGAGGTAAGCTTGGTGGGGTTGACAAGAATTCTTGCTGCTA
This sequence comes from Pinus taeda, assembly GCA_000404065.3. Classification (NCBI taxonomy): domain Eukaryota; kingdom Viridiplantae; phylum Streptophyta; class Pinopsida; order Pinales; family Pinaceae; genus Pinus; species Pinus taeda. The sequence goes on along the minus strand of APFE030841539.1, from coordinate 166,054 downwards.
TATTATCTATTTATCTAGACATTTCTGCCAACATGCTACAGAATTGAACCATTCCTCCAATTGAGATGCCGGTACCTTTGCTTCATCTCTCATGTTGGAACATATATCGATAAACACTAGGAATAATTAATGGCCCAAAGGTCATAACTATTCATGTATGAGTCTATTTACTGTAAGTATTAATAGAACTGTTTTGTCTAGATCGGGTCACCCTTTGAGGAGCTTTAACCAACTTGTGGATTGGATCAGCAAGTAGGTTCAGTTCTGAAGTGGGCCGTTTCCAACCTAAATTGTACCCCAATCCACAAATCTAACAACACACTATTTTAGGGGAAAAACAAGAAATAGAAGAGAAATAAGACAAATCAACCATCATTGGTAATATTAAATTCTTAAAGTAAAAGTTGACTTTGTCCTTTGTCTTTTCTTTTCTATCTTTTTACTTAAATTTTTAACATAAAAATTAATAGTTCCAGAATGATTGAGAGTGGTTCCTGTTCCCCCTCCTTCCAATAGGGGTACCTTCAGTAAACTTTTCCGCTTTCTTTTCTAGACGCTGAATATGAATAGGTGGTAGAGATAGATTTGCAAGATTCACTTGGTTATGTTTCTGTCAAATATCTTCTTTTGTGGGCTTACAGGGTTTATATGTTGGGTGCAAAGAATCAATTGCTGAAATTATGGGATCATAAGTGGGTTTTTTGTGGCTGTCAGCAGCTGCTGTAGTAATTAGAAGAAATTGTTGATAGTGGTGTTTGGATTGAAGTTATTGCTGAAGGGTGCTATTTTTCCTCTCTTGGTCGAAGATAATGCATTTTGTCAACATGCAGATCTATTTTGAATGATCTATAGATGTAGATATTTTTGGACATGTATTGAAGTATTGCAAGATTTGACTGTAATTTCTTACAATTCCCAGTTTTTTTTTTGGTCTCCTCCCTGTCACTGTATATACTGTATCCTTTCACAACAGATGGCAAGTTCTAGCAATGAAAGGGTCAGGAATCTGTGGGATGCTCCACGTAGCAGAACTATATGATGCATGTTCACAGATTTCAAACAATGATGTGTCAGGAGAAGGTGCAAACTCACCGTTTGTATTGATTGGAAGAGGTAAATGCAGCTTTGAGATAAAAGTTCAAATTGCACAAGATCTTGGTAGCAACAACTTGGTTTCAATGAATGGAAATTCCAAGTGAATTGCAATATATGCAGTGTTTGAGGCAGTAGGTCATGTTCTTTTAAAATATGCTGGAGATTCAAAGATGGAATGTTGGATTAATCCCTCCCTCAGGAACACATCATGGTAATTTGTTTTGCCCCACCGGTTGTCATGGCTGTTATGCTTGTAATGTGCGTCTTGTATTGGCTCAAACAATCTAGACATGGACTCCTGTGTCTTGATGAGTTAAATGGCACGGGTTTTCTGCAAGTGAGAGCATTACCAAGCCTGATATTCATTTCTGTTGCTGGCAACAACTATACATCAGAAACCTGTGCTATATGTCTTGAAGACTATACAACCCGGACATAATAATTCATATCCAGGACAGAATTCTGGTGGACATGAAGTGTGAGGGATGGGTTTCAGTGGATCAGAATAAGCTATGGCCAGAGATGGAAATTGGAGGGATCAAATTCTCACGGGTAAGAGGTACCTGATGGAAGTACATGGTTGGAGAGTGGAAGTATTCCCCTCACTGGGGACTGAATGATTTTTTCTTGGTTTATTGGTATTTCTGGTTGATTCTTCTATTCCTTTTCTTCCCAGCTTTCACCTATAATTTGTGCTTTAAAGAACAATTTGCATGTCTAATTTGGTGATCACAATTCTGGTCTATCAATCCATTTCAGGGATAGATGGTCACTTGGAAGGGGAGGTCTAGGCTCTAGGGTCTTCATCTTGCCCTTAATTTCGATCAGGAAGACATACTATTGTGCTGAACAAGCCTTGTAGGGGCAATCTTCAACCTTAGTGTGGGATATTGGTATAGTGGTTGGGGCATCTGGAATGAGTAGGTCCTCCTAGTGAAACCAAATCCCTTGGTTAGTCTAGGCTGATTTGAGTGTTATAGTTTCACCCCCCAACTCCTCACCCATCCAGTCCTAAAGGAAGCAGTGACAAAATGGGGTTTGTGATCACAACCCCACCTATTGAATATTGGCATTGGTCTTCATATCCTTCCATCACCCTCATTTCCTTTTTCTGTTAAAAAAACATTTCAGTTACTGGGTTACTTGTGATATCACCTTGCTCCATATTGTTTAAGTCTTTATCCATATTGTTTAAGTCAATGTTACTTGGGAGCGGGAGCGGGAGCGGAAGCGGGAGCGGGAGCGACCATTTTCAGAAGCTCCCGGTTTGGGAGCGAATCCGGGAGCGATTT
>APFE030841539.1:146345-160223 GCA_000404065.3 Pinus taeda | reverse complement strand
GAGCGATTTAGGGAGCGCGCTCCCGAGCCGCTCCCGCCCGGAGCGCGCTTCGGGAGCGGGTTCGAAGGGGGGGGGCGCTCCCCCGCAACTATGGTTTAAGTCTTTAATGATTTGTAGGGGAGCACCCCTCAAGGCCAGAGGAGAGCCAATATAAAGAGGCAAGGTCGGTCGCTAAGGTGACAGTGGGTGATCTTCCTAGTTTCCACTTGGATTGTCCACCGTGTTTTGGAGCTTTCATTAGATTAACATGCAATTTGCAGCGGTAACAGTTCCAACCTCATCAAACTTCATATGAAGAAAATTTAATTTCTTATCCCATTTATCAGTTGACTTAATGGTTTTTAATATTTCAACATTTCAAGACTGGTAGGATTGCAATGTTTCAAGCCTGGATTCTATCATGTATGAGAGTACGGGATTGTGATTTAATCATGAACAATTAGCCATTTATGTACCCTACTGAACTCATTTGTTATGATTTTAGTAAAAATGTATCGTTCACTACAACCAAAACCATTGATTAGGCCTGTTAAGCTTTTTTCCTTTATTTTAACTCATGGATTAACCGATTTCATCAAAATTAGAGGGGTATTGATTTGAGTTAGCGATAGGTCGTGTTGACCGCTGGAGTGCACCTGATGATTATATGAAGACTCCATGTCCAAAGATGTACCAATGGACACTTGTACCATCAGATATCATGAGTCAACTAAGTTTTTAAACTCTACTTCTATTTTCTCATCATCTTTCTTGTACCAAGATTCCACACCCTATAGGGAATTGTAATAAGTGATACTAGTAATGATGAGTTTTGAGTCTGTAACAGGCCTAGGATGTTGGGACTCTATTAACAAACGAGTACACCTTGGAGTGTTTTTTTATCTAGTTAATTATCTCTTCTTTTTTAGAGGCAGATAATTTTTTGGGTTTTTTCACTCACTTTTTACCCCAAAGCCAGGGTGACGGTTTGAAGTTTGATCCCCTAACACATCTTAGAGTCTAGAGTTGATGTATATTACCATACTAGATCACACAAAAAATTTCGTGGAATTTGATTAGGTCTAGGTAATTTTTTAATTTTTTAGATTTTCCGCACTGTAGAAATTGCAATAAAAATTGTATTTGTAATGTAATAAGTGATGTCTAGAAAAGTTGTATGGGGTATGCGTAATGAAATTTGCACCTCTTAGCCTCAAGTTTTTACTGTGTAATATCTCGTTTCAGAGATATTCCCCCAAACCCTAGTAAACTCCAACCAAATACGTACAAATGATATAATAACCGGGAAACTCAAAGTGATGGAAATAACAATGTTGCAACATATAATAATATAAACATGAAATAGAAGCAGATACTCGAGAAATGCAGAGAGAAATGCTAAGCCATTTTATTATACTGAGTAATAGAATGAGTACAGGAGGTGATCAGAAAGATGTCACCTCGACTTGCACAAGGCAAGTGAAGAAATACACTCAGAATAGCAAAGGAATGACCTCTCTCTAAACTGCGTCCAAGCTGCTAGAGAATTGCCGTGCTGTTGCTATTGCTGGAAAATCAAATGAGGATTTGGGCTGTTCCCCTCAGAAAATGCTAAAACTCCGGAATCGAACTCTACTCAAGAAACCCAGAAAAACCTAGAAAGCTTTTCTAAAATGGCCAACCCCCGAAAATCGCCCCCTTGAGGACCCACACAAACCCCCAAGGCTCTGCGCTGCCACTAAATAAAATCCACCAAAACTCTGCCTGAAACTCAGCCAAAACCCTCCAATATGCAAGGGTTGATCCCTTGCTCAATCTCCCAGCGCGAATCTTCCATAAAACTCCCAATCCGGAACTACGTCCAAAAGAACTGCGTCCCTCTCCCTCAAGACTGTGCAGTCCTCCAATGCTCAGCTCCTCCTCAATGCCAAAGATCAATACTACTGCAAAAAGACTGCTAAAACTACCTTGCCCGAGTAGGCACTCGAAGTTCCCCGGGGCTAAGGGTGAGATCTCCGAACGGAGACACTCAGTGCACTAAACAGTGTTGCAGATAGGCTAGACAGCTAGCGTGCTCCAAGTCGAAGTGACTAGCTCAAATGCTCATAATCCAATCCCAAAATGAGGAGGCTCCTCTCTCCTTTATAGCATTTGCCTCTCCCAATCCCAAGGCCCACCTCCTCCAACGTAATTCCTCTCTTGCCACGTGTTTCTTTTCTTCTGCGCAGTCCCTCCAAGTGTCTGCATGCCCCTTTGGCCCCGTTGGCTCCCCTTTAAGTCACAACGTTGTGCTACTAGGAAGTGACTTTATTCTAAAAGTGAGTTATGTCCCATTTCCCTGCCCTTTTTATTTAAAAAGAACTATAGAAGGCAAAATTGGGCAAAATCGAATATTCCAATTAGCCATGGCTAATTAGGAATATTACAGTCTCCCTCGGCATAATGTTGCTTGTCCTCAACTAAAGTGATGGATGCTGCAAAATTTTCTCATTCTCCCAAGTGGCATCCTCATCCAGTAAATTCTTCCACCTCACCAAGAATTCCCGGACCGTTCTGCTCTGCAGCTGCCTCTCCCTGGTATCAATAATAGCCTCTGGTTGCAACACCAAATGCCCCTCATCATCTGTGGGTGGTAGCTCATCTGTCACTGTCACATGCTGTCCCACGCCTTTTTCAGGCATGATACATGAAAGACATTATGAATCTTGCTGCCTTGGGGCAGCTCCAACTCATACGCAACCTGTCCAATCCTACGTATCACCCTATATGGCCCATAAAAGCGGGGCTTGAGCTTCTTAGTCCCCTTCTGCTTCAGTGGTGGTTGTCAGTATGGCTGTAATCGTAGGTAGACCAAGTCACCTATCTCAAACTGTCTCTCCACCCAACCCCTGTCAGCATACAGCTTCTACTAGTTCTGCGCTTTAGCCATATTATCCTTGAGAGCTCAGAGAATATCTTGACTCTCTTGGATCCAAATCTTGGCTCTCGGAACCTTGCTAGCACCAAACATCACGTCAACAAAAGATAAAGGATGATATCCATACAAAGCATAGAATGGTGACATACCGATGGACATGTGATGTGTAGTGTTGTAGCAATACTCCCCCAGATGCAGCCACTTCAGCCATCCTCTCTGTTGCCCACTCACATAGTTACGGAAGTAGCCCTCCAGCCACTTGTTAACTATCTCTGTTTGCCCGTCTGTCTGGGGGTGATAACTGGTACTCGGTGTCAACTCCGTCCCCACAAACCGGAAAAGCTCCTGCCAAAATCCGCCCATGAAACGGCTGTCCCTGTCACTGGTGATGGTCTTAGGAAGACCATGTAACCTGAAGACCTCTCTGAAGAACAACTCAGCCACTTGCGCTGCTGTGTAGTGTGCAGATATGGCGAAAAAATGTGCATACTTTGTTAGTTGATCAACGATGACAAAGATGCAATCCTTGCCCTGTACCATGGGCAACCCTGTGATGAAGTCCATTGAAATACACTCCCGTTTCCCCTTCGGAATGGGAAGAGGCTGCAATAATCCTGCGGGATGGTTCGTCTCCCCCTTGTTCCTTTGGCAAACATCGCACTCCCGGACATGCTGGAGTATGTCTTGCTTGAGGCCCTTCCATGAGAACCTCTCTCTAATGGCCCTGTAGGTTTTGGTAAACCCCTGATGGCCGACCAATGGTGAATCATGTAATGCCTGAAGTACTTTCTTCTTGAGTTGAGACTCCTCAGTCAAGAAGATCCGGTCCCTGTAGTAGATGATCTCATCGACCACCCTGTACCTATCATCCGCCACCTGCCCATCCAGAACCTCACATGCAAATCTTTCCTTGGAGTACTCTACTAAGAGTCGAGCCCTCCAGTCCGCGTCCAAGCTCATAAGAGACAACGTGGTTGGTGTACGTGAAAGGGCATATGCTACCACGTTGTTCTTACCCTTGACATACTCAATGTCAAAGTCATATGCTTGGATCTTACTGATCCACTTTTGCTTCCTCTCTTGTAACTGCTTCTGCTCCAAAAAGAACCTAAGGCTATTGTGATCAGTCCTCACCTTGAACCTGTTACCCACGAAATACTGCCAAAATTTGGCCAACGCATGCATGATGGCCAAAATCTCCTTGTCGTATATAGAATACAACCTCTCATGCGGAAGGAGCTTCCAGCTCTCAAAGGCTATAGGGTGACCTCCCTACATCGACACTGCGCCAATCCCCTCTGCTGACGCATCGCACTCCAAAACAAATGGCTGTGTAAAATCTGGCAATGCAAGTACTGGGCAGCTGCTCATAACCTCCTTGAGCCTGTCAAAGGCTCGCTGTGCTGTATATGACCAACTGAATGCCCCCTTCCTCGTCAGATCAGTTAGGGGTGTAGCAAGTTGTGAGAAACTCTTTAAGAACTTCCGGTAGTAAGTACAAATGCCAATGAATCCTCGGAATTCTTTCACGTTTCTCAGCTCCGGCCAATCTCTGATGGCCCTGATCTTCTCCTCGTGGACCCTCACTCCGTCCACCCCTATGATGTGTCCCAAGTATAACATCTTCGTCAACCCAAACTCACACTTGGAGAGCTTAGCATAGAACTGCTGCTCCTCCAAGATGTGCAATACTGTCTCAATGTGCTGGAGATGCTCCTCCCAAGTCCTGCTGTAAATGAGGATATCATCGAAGAACACCAACACAAACTTCCTTAAGTGACTACGGAAGATGTGATTCATGCAAGACTGGAATGTAGCTGGGGTGTTGGTTAGCCCGAAGGGCATCACCAAAAACTCGAAGTGCCCATAGTGACACCTAAAGACGGTCTTGGGAATGTCTTGCTCCCTCACACGAATTTGATGGTACCCAAATCTCAAATCAATCTTTGAGAAGAACCGTGCTCCTCTTAACTCATCCATCAACTCATCGATCCTGGGTATGGGGCACCTGTTCTTCAGGGCCTTCTTGTTTAGGGCCCTGTAGTCAATGCACATCCTCAATGTGTCGTCCTTCTTCTTCACCAACACCACGGAAGAAGCAAAAGGACTCGTGCTCGACCGAATGTGCCCAAGAGCCAGCAACTCCTGAATGGCCCGCTCAATCTCATCCCGATAGGCCTTGGAATGCCTATAGGGGGTAGTAATCACTGCTTGTATGCCTTGCTCAAGCTCAATCGTGTGCTCAAACCCCCGGTTCGGTGGCTGTCCCGACGGAATCTCTTCAAATACTGTGGCATACCGGTCAAGGATGGACTGTATCTCCGGGTGCACTGTCTGTCTTGTAGTCCCTGCCTCTGATGCACGCAGCTCCACTGCCCACTCTATTTCTCCCTTTTGGAAGACTGCCTCCATTCGATGAGCCGAAACAATCTGAGGCGGGTATGTGTGCTGTCCCCATATCTTCTCATGCCTCCTTGTCTTCTCATCATCCCACTCCATCTCTAGGGCCTTCCAATCTGTCGTGACCTTCCCTAGAGTGATAAGCCACTGAACACCCAATACTATGTTGGTGTCTGGAATATTGACCACGAAGAAGTGGTCAGTCAGTGTGTAGGTGCCCATCGTCACTGATAACTCTGGAACATAACGAGCACACACCATGGTCTGATCTCCTGGGACCAGAACTGAAAATCCATCGAAGCTCTCTGTCGGTATACCCCTCCGCTCAATCATCTGTGCGTTGATGAAGTTGTGGGTGGCCCCACTGTCAACCAAAACTGATACTCGCTGGCCACGTACTGTCCCCCGTATGCGCAACGTCAAATACTTGGGAACTCCTCGCAATGCTGTAAGGGCCGCTCCGGTAGGTGCAAAAGCTGCACTACCTGCTTCTGGTGGTGCAGGTGGCAAAGGACCCTGCACGGCATGACTATCTTCTGCCTCCACATCATCCTCCTCATCTTTTTCCCCGCTGCTCTCGGAGAAGACCTCAATAAACTGTGCCTTGCCAGCAGCACACCTGTGTCCTGGTGCCCACGACTCTTGACAGGTAAAACACAACCGCTTCTTCTTCAACTCCCTCCTGGCGTCATTATCAATCTGTGCTCATCCCGGATTCCCCTTTGGAGGTGGAATCCTCACATCCTTCCCCTTAGGTTGGAAATCCTATCTCTGGGGGTAAGGTATCTGGGTCCTGGGTAAGGCATCTTGTAAGTCCCAGGTCCTGCTAATAGCATCCTGGAGTGTAGCTGGTCTAGTGGACCTGACTAGACCCCAAAGTGGCTCTGCTAACCCCTCAACAAACATGTAGATCCTCCGTGCCGTGGATAGATCTGGCACCATCAGTGAAATCCTCAAGAAGTTTGTAATGTAGGTCTCTAGGCTCCCTGTCTGTTTGAGCCTCGTCAGCTTAACAAAGTGCTGTTCCGGATCCCTTCAGTCAAACCTCTCCATCAATCTCCTGGTGAACTTGACATGTGTCGTCACTGTGGAATGTCTGAGTGTAACCATCCCATGGAACCACCAATCCTGGGCCTCACCATCCAAATGTAATGTTGCCACCTTGATGGCCTCTTCCTTCGACATCTGGTTAAGCTGAAAATATATGTCCAGCTTCTCCACCCAAGATCTTGCCGAACTGTTTGATGACCCATCAAACGTAGGTAAGTGGAATCTACTAGCTATGTGGTGGGTGTCTCCATCGTAATAATCCTGGTGTCCTCTATGATGATCGCGGGGTCTACTGTCCTGCTGGAGCTGAACAAAGTCTTTGAATGAGAGAGCGTCCCTGAACTCTTGCCCATAAGCCTGGTACTCTGCAAAATAGTCACCCATGTGACCGGGCTTTGCCTCTTGCTAGGCTCCAGCCTCCGTGTTTGCTCCTAGGAAAGTGGGCATGGTAGAGCATGTAGGGGTATGTGAGGCCATTTGCTGAGTAGTGTCACGCTGAGTGGCACCCTGCTTTGGAAAATGGTGGGATGTACCTGATCCCTCACCAACCTAGAAAACTCATGGGTTCTCACGCTGTCTAGCCTCTATTGCCGTGAATCTCTGCCCCATGACCTCGATTTGTCTCGACAGGTCCTGCACTAATTTGAGGAGCATGTCCGCAAATCTCTTCCCGTCCTCATCTGCCATCAGATCCTTCTGCTCTGCGTCCACCATAGGCTCCTTCTGTTCTGCGTCCACCACAGGCTTCTCCTGTTCTGCGTCCACTATAGGAACACAATCTCCCTCCTTGTAGGTGTTTTCCAACCTACGTCTAGTGTCTCTGTATCTCCTACCTTTGTAACAGATGTAGGGCTTTTCCCCTGGTGTCATAGATTGCTAGCTGCACAAGCTGAGCTAGATCTATGCTCTGATACCATTGTAATATCCTGTTTCAAAGATATTCCCCCAAACCCCAGTAAAGTCCAACCAAATACGTACAAATGATATAATAATCGGGAAGCTCAAAGTGATGGAAATAACAATGGTGCAACATATAATAATATAAACATGAAATATAAGCAGATACTCAAGAAATGTAAAGAGAAATGCTAAGCCATTTTATTATACTGAGTAATAGAATGAGTACAGGAGGTGATAAAAAAGATGGCACCTTGACTTGCACAAGGCAAGTGAAGAAATACACTCAGAATAGCAAAGGAATGGCCTCTCTCTGAACTGCGTCCAAGCTGTTGGAGAACTGTTGTGCTGCTACTGCTGGTGGAAAATCAAATGAAGATTTGGGCTGTTCCCCTCAGAAAATATTGAAACTTCAGAATTCGACTCTACTCAAGAAACCCAGAAAAACCCAGAAAGATTTTTTGAAATGGCCGACCCCCGAAAATTGCTCCCTTGAGGACCCACGCAATCCCCCAAGGCTCTGCACCGCCACTGAATAAAACCCACCAAAACTCTGCCTGAAACTCAGCCAAAACCCTCCAATATGCAAGGGCTGATCCCTTGTTCAATCTCCCAGCTCGAATCTTCCACAAAACTCCCAATCCGGAACTACCTCCAGAAGAACTGCGTCCCTCTCCCTCAAGACTGTGCAGTCCTCCAATGCTCAGCTCCTCCTCAATGCCAAAGATCAATACTACTGCAAAAAGACTGTTGAAACTACCTTGCACGAGTAGGCACTCGAAGTTCTTCGGGGCTAAGGGTGAGATCTCCGAATGGAGACACTCAGTGCACTAAACAGTGCTATAGACAAGCTAAACAGCTAGTGTGCTCCAAGTCGAAGTGACTAGCTTAAATACTCATAATCCAATCCCAAAATGAGGAGGCTCCTCTCTCCTTTATAACGTTTGCCTCTCTCAATCCCAAGGCCCGCCTCCTCCAATGTAATTCCTCTGTTGCCATGTGTTTCTTTCCTTTTGCGCAGTCCCTCCAAGTGTCTGCATGGGCTCCATCTCTGCATGCCCCTTGCCCCCCTTGGCTCCCCTTTAAGTCACAACGTTGTGCTACTAGGGAGTGACTTTATTCTAAAAGTGAGTTATGTCCCCTTTCCCTCACCTTTTTATTTATAAATAACTATAGAAGGCAAAATTGAGCAAAATCGAATATTTCAATTAGCCATGGCTAATTAGGAATATTACACTATGACACATTTTGAGGGGTTAAAAATGTGTTTTGAATCCTCAAAACCCACTTTTCCTAAGTTTAGTGGGAAATATGGCAACTAATTAAGCTAGAAATTAAATAAATGGAGAAAAATAAAATCCACACATGCTAAATGTTGTGGAAATGAGGTGGAAAACTATGGAGGACTTAAAGTGAAGTCCCAAGGTGATGTGGACTTTTAAAATCAAGGAAAGAATGTGCTAAAATAAAATTGAATTTCTGACATTAAATGAGAAAGCTGCTTACTTGGAAATTCGAATTTGTGAAGTTAATACAGATTTGGGAGAATATTTAGTGGAGATTTTTGTGGGAAATTGTTCTCACATGGGTTACCACCCATATACACTTGCCATTCCATCATAAAATTCGAATTTGGCACATAAGGGAAGAAAAAAATAATGTCCACTTGCCAAAATTCGATTTTCACACTTGGCATTGGAGCTCAATTCAACAAATTCGAACTTCTCTTTGGAATTGTCACCTCAGATCACTTGTTTAATCACTTCTACATTGATATTGGGTCCCATAGTTCTATATAATAGAGCCTTGAGCTCTCATTTGTATCATCTTGTTACTAGCTATTGTGCTTGCGGAAGTGCTGATGCCTTCTACACTTTCAAAAATATCAATAAAGACTTTGGGGTTTCATTCATGAGGTGTTCCTCCTCTGTGAGTGTGATGAATTGTTGATCATTGGTATAATTCCTTTTACTCATGCTTTGATTTAATTTGTTTCCATATGCTCTTGTAGATTTGTTAATGTAGAGCTATCTTGCATTGATATTTGATTTATAAGTATCTCTAGGTATAGAATGCTCTAGTTGGTTTTAAATAAATCTCTAAAGTTTCTTATCATTGTTTATAGCTAAATCTATATGGAACCAATTCTTGATTGAAGTTTTGTAGAGGGAACATCTTGTTGGGATCACAGAATCAAGCATGAGGGGAAGTCTTTGGAGAGACCAATCCACTCTTTATACATTTTTAAAGGAGCTCTCATTTGTTCTTTGAGTCTTCAAAGTCTTATCTTACAAAGTGGTTTTGCAGGGGTTTTGGCACATAGCTTGTACACAAGCCGAGCACTTCTAAATTTAAATCTCTTTTAAAAAAGCATTGTACTTCATTTCTTTCATTTGATATCTAAGAGCTTGAAGATGGCTAAGCAAAGACGAGAGTTTACTCTCACTCTTTAGCTTAGCTTTTTGTAAATTATAAGAGTACATATACATTTTATCTTGTTGATTTTTTCATTAATACTTAACTTATTTTGCAGTCGTTGTTTGGATTGTTTGCTAACTCTTGTGTGGTAGATTTTGAAGAGCAACCTCCCGCAACATCTAACAAGTGTTTGCAGGATATTTGTCAAATGTTGTGGGTTTGATTTCCAAGGATGTTGTGAGCCCTTTTGAGGCTTATTTTGGCCAAGTCGAGTTCAATAGAGGGCTGTCCATTTCCTCTCTAAGCCTTGGGCATTTGGAGGAAACTCACACTTTGTTTCCGTTGCATAAGTTTTGTGAGATCTTGTCATTACTTTCTCAAGAAAGGAGGTCTAGTGTCCAAGTTTCAAGCAATTATTGTAAAGACTCTCCTTGAAGTTTAGTTGAGGACTTTGAAGGGCCCTCTTCGCATTGTAATATTAATAAAAGATCTAATTTGCTTGTGGGAGCTTCAGATTTTTCCCATGGTATCCTATCTCCCTATTTAGAGGGAGGCTTCTCTTGGGTGGATTGACATTTGCATGGTTTAAGCTTTCATACTTCATTCACTTACATGCATGCTTTGATTGGGAATCAACACAACCTGACTATCACATTTCATTAAGTTAAAGTTTGTTACAATTTCATTTGAGCTTTGCATTCTCTATCTCATTGTTGCTTGAAGCTACATGCTTACATTTTACTTTGGGCAATTCATCCTTTACATGCAAGCATTTTATATTCTTAACCAACTTTGATTCGTTTCCATTTACCTTGGTAACTTGTTTCATGAGCACTTGAATACATGTTCCATTTTTATGCTACATTGTTATCTTGAATATTGGAGCAATTTATTGTCATTGTCTATTTGAAACAAATTTTACTTTCAAGCAAATTACTTGTATCATTTTAATTCATTGATGAGATGCATGCAACACTTGTAAGCTAATTTTATTTCTCCAATTCAAGTTATAATTACAACTTATGTTGAACACTATTTCAGTTTCAAGCATTGCAAATCAATCTCTTTGAAGCATTTGGATGTAGCATTATTTTATTTTGAGGAAACAAATCACATGCATTTCATCTAGGCATTTTAGCATAGGAAGGCCCCAAGCCTCATTAAAATTTTACCTCCAACATAAGTTGGTTGAAGTAGACATCTTAGGGATCCTGTACTCCTCTATTGACTCCTCACTGTAAGATCCATATCTCTGGGCGAGGGTGAGGTCTGATGATTGAAGAGTTAAATTGTAATCAAGTTGTAGAGATAATTAATAAAATTAATCAAGAGCACTTTCTATTATATTTGCTTTACTTGTCTCTTGATGGTTTGAATTTTCATATGCAAAGTCTATTCCAAAAGCAAATATTGTAATCCTTTCAAACAAGTTCTTTCTTTTCATGCCTTCAAGTCTAATTGCATATTGATGTCTTGGTTTAACACTTCTTTTCTTTTACATTTCCAAGTTAATTACTAATTTTTGGGTTTTGGCAAGATAAGTTTCACATGTTTTGATTTATAAAAAGTATTATCTCAAAAACATTTTGTATCTTACATATCTTGTGCTAACAATTTTTGTTTACATTTTAGGGTTACTTTGCTTTCTCTTTTGGGAGCATTGCATTTTACTTTGAGCAAATATATCTTTAAATTGTTGAACAAATTCCTTATAAGGCACTAGTTTTATGGTTTTTGTCATATTAATGATTGAAATTGTTATTTCAATTTGCTCACTTCATATTTGCTCATAAATCCTTAAAAGTAATCCATTTTGACTATAACACTCTCCTAGAAACTCATATCTTTTAACTTAACTTTTCATTAGGGACCACCCCCCTTAGCTAACCTAGGAGATAGTTCAAACGAAAAGAGTCGGGATTAGTGCGATAGCCCCTTCTTTGAGTTCCCTGCAACCAACCACACCTTGTGGGGTTGAAGGCTTTTCTCACTAACTTGTAGTTAGGTGTAGGCGGCAGGGTCAATAGGGCGGATGGACTTAGATCCACAAGTAGCACTATGCACTATTAGCAATGTACATAGAGGATGAATGCAAAGGACATAAAAGGTGTTAGAGCATGCTACTGGTGATGAGGACCCCAATATAGGTGATGATTTTGATGATATGCAGTTATTTGTTTTAGCATGACGTTTTTTGGACTCTAGAGGCCTTTTAGAGCCTCAATGTTTATGCATTTTCTTTCACATATGTATTGCAGACCATGCCATAATCTATATTCATGCTTACATATTGTATACATCAATGTTGCGTGGGAGCGGGAGCGGGAGCGACCATTTTCAGAAGCTCCCGGTCTGGGAGCGAATCCGGGAGCGATTTTTAAAAATATATATATTTTTTATATTTTTTAATTTTTGATACATATATATCAACAAAAACATGTAGAATGATGAATTAGACATAAAAAAACATAAAAAAAAACATAGATTGATCATTGAACCATATCACATCAATCATCTAGAAATTATAATCGTCATCAACCATGTCCACAAGATAGTAAAATACATATTACAACTGCAACATATTGAGTCTCATGAATCATGATTCATCAAATTCAATCTTAAAATTTCAACTTCAAGCTTTCAAAATTGAAAATTCAATAGCATTTATCATCATTGATCACCAAAGTTGTACTTGTAAGCTAAGTTTAACCATTACAAGAAGTAATATCTTAGATATTTCTAAGTCATAACTTCTAACTGTTAACATGATATGAAATGTTATAAATTTATAAAATGAAACATGAATAATGAAATGAAATGAAACAACTTTAGTCTTTCACGAAGCATCATATTCATAATTCACAATCATTACAATGAGTTATAATTGCCAAGGCCCAACTTCAAACTTCAAATTTTCATTGTCACAGTGATATATTGTTTACAAAAAATATCATTATGATATGAAAGAGTCAAGAGTCGAGTTAAGGACTCAAAACTCAACAGTTATGAAAACTAAAGTCCATTAGAAACTAAAAAAGACAAGTAAATTGTAAATCTACATGTGGCCCTTGCCACGAGAGTCTCCAGGAGTATAAGCAGGTCATGGTGGTCTTCTAGGAGTCTCCCGCACAGACCGACAATCAGAACTAGAACCTCCACGTGAGGGTGTAGATGGAGGTGGCGACAGCAGAGGAACAAGACTCGGACCTCGAGCACTGCTACTGGATGGTGGAGGTGGAGGTGGAGGTGGCATGGCTGCTGCAGCTGCTTCATCTTCATCCCTTACAAGTTCCTCTTCCAGTTCTTAAATATGTACAATGCCATCCTCCAAATTGTCATCCTCTGGGTGATTGTCCCAAATTTTATATGTGGGATCCTCATAAGCCCGATCACAGTAATGACTCAACAACCTCAAGTTGTAGTGCACATAAACCAAGCTTTCTACTCGGTTTTCATTGAGTCTGTTTCTTTTCACATTATGTATGTAGCTGTAGGTGCTCCAACACCTCTCTGTAGAATAAGTATTTACAAACTGTGAAAGAACTTTTTTTGCCAATTTTGGCAAAAGTCCCTGGCTGCCATATGTTTCCCACCATGTGAGAGTATCAAATCTATCTCTGTCGTCCATTGCATGGAAGTTACCATACAAACTAGTGCCACTGAAGTATCTGCCTATTTCGAGGCGCACAGCTGCACATTCCTCCCTGTCAGGGACCAACTTTTCTAATGCTTCCAAATATCCTCTAGTTACCTTTGGATCTAAATGGGGTTTGGTCCTAACCCACCCCCTGCTGCAGGTTGGCCCAACCAAGATGTAGAGTAGTATTTTGGCGTAAGGATATACGCAAGCAATGTAGTGGAAGATTAAGTCTATTCCACCGTTCACACACACAATCGTGAATCAATTTGTACAAGTCGGGATCTCTGTTATGAACAATATCTTTTATTTTCCCCAACATGGTATCCATCTGCTCATACACCTCGTCAAACATTGGTTTGTCTGTATCTGCAAACCGAATCATGTGATAAATGGGCTTGGTGAAATCCAATACTTGCCTCACACTTGTCCAAAACTGACCATCAAGAGCGGCCTCCTCCACCATTTCAAAACCTCCCATGTCAGCTACATTTGTAGCCCTTTCCTTTAATACCTGCCAATGTGGACTTGATACCATGCTAGCCAATGACTCTCTTACCTTCAAAAGGCGCCTGAAGGT